>OX421978.1:7185048-7483369 GCA_949128135.1 Parasteatoda lunata
TCCACCGTTTTCCATCTGTTACCCCGACCCCAGGAATTCCATTTCTGTCCTTTCTTAATATATGTCCAGTAAAACATCTCTTTCTAATTTAAGTTTCTGCATTCATGAGTTTTATTTTTGTTTTCTATAGTAGCATTTCATTTATAATGATATTAGGCCAAAAAATAATCATAATAATTTTCAAGCATTTATTTGAAAAAACGTTTAATTTTTCAGTTTGTGTTGTGGTTAGTTTTACATGTTTCTGATCCGTAGTAAAAAAAAAATGATCTATTTAATGACTTATACTAATTTGATTTTACACATAGTTCATATTTAAGTCATATAAGTCATATTTGAGCTTTTTCACAGTTTATATAAATTTTTAATGCAATTAGGGTGAAATATGTGTAAGAGAAATCAACATTAGGAGGGCATAAACTTTCGGCCACGCTACTAAAGGAAACAAATTTTTCAGATTTTGTTATATTATTTTAATGATCAAATTTTCGAATCCGTCGAAGAGGCCAGGATAGCCTGGTTTATAGGGCACTAGGCCCACTTCCAAGAGTTCGTGGGTTCGATCCCCGCCGGCCGAAGACTCCCCGTGTAGTAGATGGTGACTGATGCACGTTAAATCTTTCGATTCGCAAAGTTCTCCAAGTTCCCATAACAAATCAATACTTCAGGGGGTACTGATTCAGGAGCTTCCTTGTCTTCTGGTTTGGTTAAAAAATTATAAGGCTACGGAGTTGAATATTAGTAGTCGTAAACCCAAAAATTGGGGCGGCTTCTTAACATATAAAATCCGTCATATAAAATCCGTCGAAAAAAATGAATGTTTATTCAGATAAGGTACCTTTTTGTGTCTGATTCCGTATAACTTCATTAATTGTTAGCACTATTTAATAAGCACGGTTAGTATTAAGATTGATTTTTCGATCATGTAATTCCAATTCTTAGAACAAAAGTTTTCCAATAGGATTTTTTTATCTCCCAACAAAATAACTGTAAAAAATTTCGTAGAAGATTTATTGGTGTACCTTCCATCACTTGAAACTATTTAGAAATATTTTTTTTCTAATTGTAATTTATTAAAACAAAATATTTTAATACATAGAATATTTATGAATCTTTTATTCGAACTTAAAAATGACCATTCAATTAACTCAACAATTTTATATCTGCTTTAATTATGTTGATATATATAGGTGGGCAAAGATGGCAGGTTTAGATTTCAAATATATTTAAAAATTAGCTCATTTAATTTGCTACCTCTTTGCCCTTTAACGCAGTAATACACCCTTTTATATAGATTTTTTGACGCTCCAATTAGAAGCAAAATTATATTTTGAAATATTTTAATTAATAGAAACAGTCAATGGTTATTTAAAAAAATTTGTTAGATTTGTATTTGTACTGAAATATGAAATTAAAAAAAAGATAGTTTAAATTTTTTTTTCCATTCATAAACAAAAATTCATAAATAAGTAATTTTGAAAATCAAATAAATTTCAATGATGAATGATTGTTTCTCTTAGATCTAAATTACTGCAAATCAGAAAATTATTGTTTGAAAGTAAGTCGTGTTTGTAACATTTTACCTTTTACAAAAAAGACACTGTTATTTCATGCTCTATTTCAAAACCATAAATTATTAAAATGCTAAAGATAATATTTTACCCTTAATTTGACCGAAATCAATACAAAATAAGGAAAACAAAAGTGTGAAAAATGTGTTTAATATAAAATTATGTGTGTAAATTATGTTTAGAATTATGTGTATAAAATTATGTTTAGAGAAGTATTTTCTGAAACAACGTAAATCCGTAGTAGTTGAAGATTCTAAATTCCTTTTTTAAAATTTTCAAGAACAGCATTGCACTTTAAAAACATTTTGTGTTTTTTCTACACGAGAAAAAGTACATTCCTTTTAATTGAGCGAATTATCGATTATTGCCCCATGAAATTTCCAGAAACAAAATAAATAAATAAAATAAGTAATAAAGCTAAAATGTGACTGAAAAAATTTCTTTTCAAAATGAAAAAAGAATCCAAATAATTTTAAAGACACATTTATAGGGCACGCTGAATCGTCTATCCCATTATCCGGAACCAGTCCTGAGTAAATAACAACCCAAATTATCTTTCAAACTTTCTCTTTGGAACAACGCCTTTCGGTAGAAAATGAATACATTCCAACTCTCGAAACAAGACGAATAATAATAAGAAAAAAAGAAAGTTACAAACATAATCGAGTGATGGAGATTCCCGAAAAAATGGGAAAACCCCGGATACGGAGGACCATAACCCCATAACTGACGACCTTAACTTTCTTTTTTCGAACATTATTGTGTGACGTCACACCCTCTTTCTCAATGACATCGTTTGCGCGTATATAAGACGATGATGACTATGTTTACAAATTCATAGTCATCAAAAGTTTAAAAATGATTCAAATTTTATTGACTTGTTTGTGGGGTGGTGTTGGATTGGCTAAACCCTTCTATCCGGATGCGCAATACACACCCGCTGCTTCAGGGACAATGCCACTTTGCGCAAATAAAACTGTTACATTTTGTGAGGAAGTTGACAAATACCCAACGTGAGTGAAATAATAATTTGTTTTCTCTTTGTTGACATCTTCATTAATTATTCAGTCAGTTATTTTGAGAGGAATCAAAATGGCAGTTCGCCTTTGAACATAGATATTTTATTTATTATTATTTTTTTTTTTTTTATAATTTCAATAAAGCACGACGGCGGTTTTTAATAAACCTGAAGTAAATAATATTTAGTTTAAGTAGTTTAAATAGATAGTTTAAATAGATAAGTTTAATAGTAGTCTAGTAGTTTAAATAGATAATCTAGTAGTTTAAATAGATAATCTAGTAGTTTAAATAGATAAAGCTGAATAAAATATGCTTTAGATTCCTGTAAATAAATTAATAGCCAATTAGTTATAGTAATACTAAGCATTTTGTTTTAAAAAAAATTTTGAAAATTATAATAACTTAAATATTTTCGAAATTGATGGAATAATTGTGTAAAAAAATTCTTGCAATTGTTAAGCAATTGGAAACCGTGCACTTATTATGTTCATAAAATATAATTTAGAACTAAATATAATAGTAACTTAAATATTTGAAACATACATGAAATCATACAAAAAATTCTTATAATTCATTAACAATTTGCTCGTTGACTTAGTAAGATTGTTTGTATTATTCTTCGGCTTTTGCAGATTAATCCACATTAGTAATTGCAACCTCAATCAGAGCAATTCAGAGAAGAGGCATATTTTATATTCCTCTTGGCTAAAGAAAAGTGATAGCTGAAAATTTTTAAATGAATGTTTTTTAAATGAATTTTTAAATGAATGAAATTTTAAATTGAATGCTTCGAAACAAATACTTTTACATTTTTAGAGGTTCACAGCATTTTTGGCGCTGCGGCCAGCTTCTTGACTTGATTTGACTTGTATTTCGATCTGGGCACCTGGGCCGCGAAGCGTCCCCTATCCCATTCATCATGTAGTATTTGTCATTGTATGAGTTCATTGAGGTTAACAGACTATGAGGTAGCTGTCAGGGGGATTCAAGTAATTTACTTGAATAAATAATAATAATGAAAATAAAACGCAGCAGCTTGCTCTAAACTATGTGTGACTTTAGTTGCTGCTTGATGGTCAGCGTGGGTAAACGCTTGATGAAGCTTTCAATATTGTAGTTGTTGAAGCTGATGTTATAGGTGGATCTGTAAATAAGAAATTTTTTGGGTTTTTTGCATATTTTGATGATTGTGATATGAGGTGTCGGATATAGAATGAGCGGCTATTGGTCTGTATTTTGTATCTTTTTTGTAGTTTTCAAAGCTAAATATCTGATAAAAATTAGCTGCATTACATTTTTTGGCTTTGTCGAAGAAATTTGCATTTAATTTATGAATATATTGTGATGGGATCGGAATATTGAGATCTTTGTGAACATTTCCATTTCTGATGAACCATCTGGCACATGTGATTTTCCTGAGTATCTTGTTTTGGCATTGGTTGAGCTTTTTCATGATGTATTCCGGTATGGTTGTCCAGGCAGGTGAGGCATATGTGAGTATTGGTCTGTTTATCGATGTATAGAAGTTTTCTTAGTTTTAATGACATATTCTGGTTGTAGATGAGTGATTGTATTACTATTGTTGCTGCATTTGCTTTCTCTTTTATATTTCTGATATGGACATTCCAAGTGAGTTTGCTATTTATTATGAAGCCGAGGAAGTTTGCTTTCTTGACTATGGGTATTTGGATATTGAACATTTTTGGTTTGAACGGCCAGCTGCAGATCTGATAACTTTCTAAGCTTTATGGAAAAAAATTTGTTCTAGTGGTAGCTAAGTTTATGCGTTAATGTGTTTTCTTTCTTTTATAAATTTGATTTAAAGTTGCTTTTCACCTCGCTACTTGTAAATGATTCGAAAGCGTATATGAAAAGCCACTTCATTCCTATCCTGCCGTGGAGAGGCTTTTAAAATATTGGCAACTTTATCAAAAATTCTGATAGCTTTAATTATTAATTCCCTACCACTCAATAATATATTTTGTAAAAAGCATAGTAATTGGCAGTATAAGACAACGGGTTAATTAAATATTTTAGAATTTTAATGCAAAAATATTGTTTTTTGCGACGAATATAAGAGATTGATTGCTTGAAAAATTTAAAGAATTATATTAAAATTCTTGCGATAAAAGTGTCAGTTTTTGTAATGGTAGTTAACAAATACACCTCCTTTATGCAAGGTATTTAACTTCCTAGTGTGCACTTCATAGCGTCTCTGGACTGCACACTGCACTGCCATTCTTTTTCGGATCTCTTTTTTTTTTTGTAACTAACTATTGTTAAATGTTATAAAGGTCACATAGTAGATCAAACTTGGACTATAAACTCGTGATTAACCTTATCGACACGCATTTCTTAAAACTTTTACTCAAGAGCGTTTATTTAATTTTGTTTAAGTTCTGTGTACTAATGGAAATTCTAACAGTATTTGCTACCTAATCAATCATTTTTGGAATTTACGATAAAGCTATTTTAAATGTTTTATTGTGATTCTGAATCAAGTGACGATAAGCGTCACTGTAGGTATGAATCTAAACTTTTTTCTTACTTTGAATGAGAAGAGGAACGAAAGTTTTGAATTGAAAAACAGTATGTTGGAGACTGATAACAAAACGGAAAAAATTATTTTTGTTCTCTGTAGCATGAGTCTTTTTAACAGATCAAAGATACGTCCTCATCGTTGATTTCAAATATGCAATACATTTCTCTCTACCAGCTCGAAATTTTACCCAATTTATTAACATGATCCCAATCGAAAGATTTTAAAAATTCACTCGAATGAACGCTGTGTCTGTAATGTAGGGAATGATTGGAAGAAGACGTTACGGTCATGTGTTTTTTGTTTTAAGTTGTTTTTAAAGGAACAGATAAGTGTGTATTTATGTAAGTTCTTTATAAACTTATACATTCAGACAATAAAAACTAAACTAAAAATATCATCATCACATCAATATTATCAAAATATTTTCCGTAAAAAAACCTTTTCTAAGATCATGAAAATATTTTCAGAAAAAGCACAAATAATGAAGGCTATGTATTTCAGATTACTTATAACAATAAATAATGCGGTCTCCCCACTTTTCTGCTAAGTAAGGAGCGGTAGTAAGAAGACGTTAAGATCATATATTTTTTGTCATAAGTTTTATTTCCAAGGGAACAGACAAGTGTGTGTGTATGTTAGTCCTTTAAAATCTAATACATTCAGACAATAAATAAACTAAACTAAACATATTATTTTGTGAAAAATCTGTAGCTTTCCGAACAAAACTAATTTCAAACTTGAAACTCTCCACCGAATTAGGTAAATCAAGTGCTTGAATAAATGCCAAAAAAATTTGTTCCTCAGTGTAGTTTATCAATATATTATTTTAGCATATATTGTAATAAATGCTTTTCACTAAAACACATTTTTTGGAGAAAAAAATAGGAAAATAATAGGAAATATAAAAATTACATAAAAATGTTTTGCACTTTAGAACTATTAGAAATTATGATTTCCGCTAAAAGTACATTTTTCAGACCAGAAAAATATTTTCCGTAAAAAAACCTTTTCTAAGACCCCGTAAAAAAAATTTTCATAGACACTGAAAATGTCCTTTTCAAAAAGAGCTTTTCAAATACCTTTAAAATATTTTTTGCAAAAGAGGAGTTCTCTAAGACCCTAAAAATATTATACGTAAAAAAAAATTCGAAGACCCTGAAAATTCTTTCAGATAACTTATTAAAATAAATAATCTTTAATCTTTCAGGAAACTTATTGCAGATCTTCTGGATCAGAAATTGTTTCCAATTGATGAACTATTCACTGATGAAAGGGAAGGTCTGGAGGAACCACCACAATATATGTTCAACGACGACATCTTTCTAAACGAAAAAAACTCAAAAGAACAAAGAAAAACTAGGTCAACAAATCCACACTCTGAGAGGCAGAACAGTATTCAAAAATGTCAGGGATTTAACAAAACAGTGGAACCAAAACTTGCCGTTAACAAAATGGGAGAATGGAAATACATTGTGCAAGACGAAAGTTCTGAAATGAGGCAAAGGATATATATCCATTTATGCAAGTAAGTAAGGTTTGCATTAAGGGTCTATATGGTACCTAAAATATGACCAAAAATTCGATTTTGGTCAGTTGGAAAAGCATTTTGAAATATGTGTACAGTGCACAAAAAAGGGCCACTCTGAATAACTTTTGATCTAATCTTCACGTTGTAGGACTCAATCTTAATGGTTCAAGAGGGTGGCCTCAAATATGCTAATAAATTAGTGCAGACGATATTTTAAGTTAAGAAATCAGACGAAAATACCTTCTTCCTCCGAATAAACATAACTTTTTCTCGACCGATTCGTCTTTCTGCCGTCCAAAATATAGGGGTTAGTATGGGAAAAATGGTCATAATAGTTTGGTCAGGGGAGTAGTCCAACATTTAGACCCCATAACGTTCATTTTATTTTTTGCTTATTTCACCATATCTCGAAAACTTTTTAAGCTAGTTAAAAAAAATATTTGCTCACTATTGTAAAATATGTTTATCCAAAGATAATTCTATGCAAAATCTGGACAAATTCAAAGATAATTGCATAGAATTCAAGGATGCCATTATTTTTTTTATCATTTTATTTAATAATAGTTGTTGAACAATTCAACCGTGCATTATCTAGATTATTTGAGGTCACCCGCCCCCTCGAACCATTAATATAATGTGAAGATCCGATCCATTATTAGATCAAATCGAGCTAACAACACATGTAATTCGCATGTGTTATTTTAATTAAATATCTAATATATATAATTCTCTTACGTGGCTCCCAAATTTTGGCTGTATTTCTTTTCCACCGGTGGCAACGTTTGCTTCATTTTGTTTAAGTTTTGAAAACACCAAAGCATTCTGCCTTTTAATGATGTGTTTCTGATCTAATATATATAATTCTCTTACGTGGCTCCCAATTTTTGGCTGAAGTACTTTGTACAACTAAATAAGATTCTTTTCACAACACTTAAATATTTACTTTATTTTCTTCATTTATAGAGAAATCAGTCGGCAAAGAATTCTGTTAGGTTAAAAAACATTTCGCTAAAATAAGAACGAATTCTAAAAGAAATAAAAATAAACAACTTAAAAAATAAAAATGCTGTTGCCAGCCATAGAATTTTTTGAAAGTTTACTTAGCAACATAAATCAAAATGACATAGAAGCGCAACTAGATCAAAATTAAGATACCTGAGCGCTTGACGTAACAAATCCTTCAATTCTATAAGTGTTGTATCGCCAAATGCCGAAATTAACAATTGAGTTTTTTAAGAAATTCTCTCTCTCTCTACTATTCAGACTACTATTTCATATTGTTTTACAACACATGCCTTTAACACTCTGGTGGGAAAGACTTTAAAACAAAACTTACAACAGTTACTTTTCTCAACAACTGAAATTTAGAATAGTGTGATTAAGAAAAATATGTGAACTGTTTGCAATTTCAAATTAATATTTAAATGTACAGGTTAAGAATTTTCTACAGTGAAAAGTTTTAGGAACTTCAGTATTTAAAAAAGTATTCAAAAGCTAGACGTTAAGAACGTATCCAATGAGCAAGCAAAGCGAGCATTGGATTGCGAAGCAATCCGAAATGAACTGCGAAAGCAGTTTTGGAGGTTGGCGAGCGCCAGCGAGCAGGGGGCGAAGCCTCCTAGTTTTTGATAAAGATACATTTATATGTATGCATCTGTTATCGAGCAACGATGATTTTTTTTAATTAATTCAACTTCTTTGGGCAAAAACAAGTAATATGAGAGTACTCTATAATCAACTCTTTTCTGAAATAATTTTTAGAAATTACGACATTATTGCAACGGTGAATTCAATGGTTCAAGTTCAGAATTTAAAATTGGTAACTGTTCACAAACATAATCTTAAAACTTGCTTTCTTCATTTTGTTATTTTTTTTAACATTTTCTTGCATATGTTTCTTTGTAATGTTTTTTTTTAACCTAAAGAACTTTTTTAAATTGAAGTTAAGAGATCTGAAATCTTTGCAATGTAGACAAAAATGCAGTCAAAATGAAATTGGGTATGGAATAAGAGTAATTGAAGCTTTTTTTTTTTAATGTTAAACTTAAAACTTAGTAAAAAAATTAACTTTTTTCAAAAGTTTAAACAAAAAGCTGAACTAAAAAAAAACAGTGCCCCAATAAAATTCATGCCCAGTTGTGTTCACAATTGTATCAACATATCTGTTCATCATTGCTGATAATGTATCAAATGTACAGTTAAATGAAAAATTTTCAAGCTGGAATTTTCAAAGCTGCAAAACACTAGTAACATTCTTATTTTCTTCATTTTTTTTCATACAATAATTTTTTTTTTTTAATTTTTGTTCATTCATTATTTTATTAATTTTCTTTTCATTTATCTTTTTCCTCATTTTTATTTTCATTTTTTCATTTATAGTAACATTTTTATTTTTCTGAAAACAAAATTATAGTATTTCATTAAAAAAAATTAATGCAATTTTTTTTGGCGGAAAAAATTTAAACATATAAATATCACCTGAAATACATTCACAGGAAATAAAATGTTGGGTACAGTCAGTGATGCCACAATCAGCTAAAAATGTAAGAAAATGGTAATTAATAAAAAATCAAAATCTATTAAAAAAAATATATTAAAATAAACCTATATTATAAAATCTATCAAAAGAGAGATTAAAATAAGCAACCCTTTCAAGTACTCGTCTTTCAGTTTACTTCTGAAGGTAATAGCACAAAATACTTTATTTTGAAATATGAATGATTTACAATGTAAGTCGTGGTGGCAGTTCCGATTTAATAATTTTACATAAATTAAATAAATAAAATAAGTTCTTACCACTTCTTACATTTCTAGGCGCCTGTAGCATCCCTGTATAAAGCATTACCCAGATGCTGTTCCCAGGTTACCTCTTAGCCAATTGTGTGTTAAAATAACTTCATAGCAACCTTGATACCACTTTAAAAACCTCTCTAAATACTTTGTACCTCTCAAAATTCAGAGAGGTCAACTTGCTCCACTCTGTTGGAAATTTTTTTTTTTTGTGGTAACTAAAGTTACGTTTCATCATTTGGTTCTTGGTTTAAGTAAATTTTATATGCATCTATTTTGTTTACCCTAATTATAAGCAATTCGAAAGTACGAATTAAACACAACTTTGTATTATTGAATAATTCTAATGCTCAATTTGTTTAATAAATTTTTCTAATAATATTCGAAATAATTTTAAATTTTAAGGTATACAAATTTTCACATCATTGTAAAAAAGTTTACTTTATATGGCTAAATACAAAACTCGGTCGAAATCAGTTGAATAGTTTCTGAGTAAACAAATTTTAAATTTACTTCTATAACCTTAAAAGCCTTCATGTCAATCTAAATATTTTAATAATATTTAAATCTATATTTGATAGGGCTCCAAGTTATATGCAAAAAAATTAAAGTATAAGCATATATCAAAGTAAATAAAAAGTTTTCTGATTTAACAACCACTTAAATTTAAATAAGAAGTCAAATTTCTGTACAAGTATTTCGATTACTGAATTATTGTCGTGACAAGAAACTAT
This sequence comes from Parasteatoda lunata, assembly GCA_949128135.1. NCBI lineage: Eukaryota > Metazoa > Arthropoda > Arachnida > Araneae > Theridiidae > Parasteatoda > Parasteatoda lunata. Next base: position 7,195,234 of record OX421978.1, read on the forward strand.
TTCTGATAAGTTTTAATAATAACTAACGCATCTTATTATACAAGATTTGTTTTTGCTTAAAATACTTTAGAACAGCGGTTCCCAATTTTTTTGGCTACGTAACCCAAAATGATCGACCTGCGATATCCTCAAGACTCAATCAATTTCATCTGAAATTGTGAATATATAAATCAACGAAAAGCTATTATTTAATTTGAAATATTGAATGATCGAAATTTTATTATTTATTTTGAAGAAAACATTTAGCGAAGGAATGAAGAATAAAATTTTTGCAGTATATTGTTTTTACCAATTGTCTTAAAATTGGATTTATGTCAAACAATAGTTGAGTTCTTGGGTTTGGAGCGCCTTCTGATCTGGTTCTTAATTTGATAAAAACTAAAAATGAAATGAACTGATATATGGTTTCCGTAGAAATGAAAAAAAAATAGTATAATACAGACGAAATAAAATAAGTCGAAGTAAAAACGAAAACAAATAAAGACGAAATAATTGTTGTGAATAATTATCAGAGAAACATACTTGAAGTTGGTTATTTTTATTCGATGCGAATACTAATGCAATTATAGATAAATGCATATATTTGCCATCATACTTCAGTATTTGTTATTAAACAAAATTGTTTTTAATTTGGCTTTTTTTTTTTGGAAGCATTTCAATAGAATAATTTCCTTAAAAAGGCGGAAAAATTCAATGAACAAAAGATGTAAATTTAACAACAGGGTTTTGAAACTCATAACTAGTAAAAAAGAAAAAATCTAACTTCTGAAACCCACGGAACTCTAGGGTTTTGCGGAACACTATTTGGGAACCGCTGCTTTAGAGGACCGTTGGGATCCGAATATAGTTGTTATTTTTATAAACTTAAACCTATAGCTAACAGGATAAAATTTCCACTATGCTGCCCTCTCTGTCTCTCTCTCATATATATATATATATATATATATATATATATATATATATATATATATATATATATATACATTTTTTGTTGCACATTTTAGTGCTAAATTGGTAGCTGAATGAATAAATTATCTACTCTAATTCAATCGTTTTTCTAAAATTAAATGAAACAGGTAAACGATTAAACAGAAGCTGTAAAACAATAAAATTATCCCAACTTGCAATGAAAATTTTATTAGAAATGTACATTGCTTTAAACCTGTAAACAAATTCGGAATGAATGCAGTAAAAGTCTTTTAGCACGACAATCCACTAAGTGAAATGGAATTGCCGTTACACATGTTTTTACAATCAAATACATATATTTAATGCTAAAACATCAGAAAATAAAACTGCCGAAAAAACATCACATGAGATTCTCAAAAAAAATCAGGTAACTAAAAAAGGGAGAGGTGTATTCTTTTTAAGTTAACAACGAGTTTCCCAAAAATTGTCGAGTTCTTCTTTTAGAAAAAGGAAGATATCATGGCCAGTGATCACGCACGCATGTTTGCTTTTTAAACACAAAAGGTTAATATTGTAGGCCAGGCAGGAAATAAGGGGATATGACGCTCGTTTTCTACTATTCTCTATTGACTCATATTTCCCTTTTTCATGCAGAATTCCTTACTTAACATAAGCAGCAGAAAAAATATATTTATCCCCCTTTCCTCAAAAAAAATTTCGCAATAGCGGAAGTCTAGCGATATTTTACTCGTTATAACAATCTAAATTGTGTATTTTTATGTTAGTATTTTTTTGACCACTTGGAAAAATTTGTCTTAATAGCAGACTCGTTATATTAAGCTTTTACTGTACATCAAAATCATTTTTAATAACTTTTACAGTTGCGTTTTATTTTAAATGTATTTTACATTTTGTAAAGAGTTTTTAAATTTATTTTCAGCAAAGACGAGGAATGCAAAAATCATTGCCATCAATTTTACTCATCCATTCGAATGTTTTCCATTGATTCAATGGGGATGGGGCGCGAAGAAAGATTTTGGATGCCAAGTTCATGTCAGTGTATGGAAAACTTACCAAAGAACTTTTGATCTGAAATAATGGCTGAGAAATGTACATTAATCACCATGTAAATAATGTTCCCATTTTAATAATTTTTTTAAAAAAAATATCATTTTTCAATGTATTTGTAAATAGTATCCTATTGTATATATTGCATTATTATGTAAATACGTTTTTCTGAATATAAACACATATGATTTTTCTAAATGTACTTTCATTTCCTTTTTTACCACTTTGAAAAATGATTCTTTTTAATAATGAAACTGGTTATCAAAACGTTTTAATGAAACTGAGCAAATAAAGCACATTTTGAGATCGACGCATTACTGTTAAGAACGAATTTAGCATGGCTCCGTGGACTTAATTTAAAAGTGGCAGTAAAAGCACGTTCATCTTGTGAGTAATTTCTCTTTTTTAAAATTGCCACTTTCATAATTAAAGATATGATCGGGCATGCAGATATATTGTTTTTACAAAATAAAATGCAATGGTGGTCACAAATGTATGAAATAATCAAGGTCTGTCTCCTTTTTCGTTTTCACTATTAACATCCCGGACTCTCATTTTGCGCAACAGGAAAAAGCGCCTTTAAGAAAAACGCTCTTCAAACTTTCTTCACTCAGCTACTAATTGTGTTTAAAAAAAAATGCAACAATTGTCTGAGAGCCGTGGTGGCTCAGGGGATAGAGCGCTCGTCACCCAACGGGCTGACGGGTCAATACAAATTTCGCACCCTGCTCACACCGACCACAATTCGGGCGTAAAATCTTCAGTGGTAGACGTATCATGGGTTACAGCCACTTTGCCGTCAGGTTTATCGTGAGAGAGTTCCGTTGTTTTTCTCTCCATGTAACGCAAATGTTAATTAGATCCGTCTAAAGGTCCTCCACGAAGGCAAATTTCTTTGGCAAAGGTCATTGTGACCAGACAGATTTAACGTGCACCAATCACCATTTACTACATGGGAAGTCTTCAGTCGGCTGGATTTGAACTCCCTTTCTGACAAACGTGAGTCCAGCGCCGTGCCAACAAGGCTATTCAGGCTCATATAATGCATACTATAGTAAATGCATACTGGTTGATAGGGCACTGGGCCCATTTCCAAGAGGTCGTAGGTTCGATCCCCGCCGGCCGAAGACTTCCCGTGTAGTGAATGGTGACTGATGCACGTTAAATCTGTCGATTCACAAAGTCCTCCATTTTGCAGTGCAGAGAGTGCATTTCCCGTTCATGTAAGTTCATTTGATTTCGCTACTCGCTTTATAGATTATGTTTTATGTTCTATTCTGTTTTTTCTTTATATTTTACTTTCTGTTTTTACGTGTTATTTTTACTTATTGTATTCTATTTTATTTGTTGTAACTTTTGTAAAAAAATTTTGAGTGCTCCTCACACTATAGTATTGATATATTTTGCTTTGGCTATATTAATACAATATTAGAAAGCACTCTTTTTTGCAGATATTATCGTGTGGGCTGATGAAAAGATTATATATTTTTTTCTCTTTTTTTTTCAGGATTTTTTTAAAAGAATTCTATCCGTTTCTTATTTATTTTTTTATCCCTTCCAGTTTTTATTCATTTATTTTTTTTTTTTAATGATTTTCTTTTTTCCCCTTTTTTCATTTGTCTGTAATTTTCCCTTGTTTTATCATCTTTTTGAACTTATTTAATGAGTTCTATTAACTTTCAGCTTATGCGCAATAAATGAAACTTATTGTTTATCTTAATTTTCTTCGTGTTTTTTTGTATTTATTTATTATGCTATATATATATATAAATAACAGGCAAAACGATGTAGAATATTGATTGACATTTGTTTAATATTGTGATTTTCTAAACTTTATTCAACTGAATTTTTTTTTAAAAAAATGGGGAAAAATTAGCGTGGCAGCATGGTGTAAGAGGGCTTCCGTGGGCCTTGCAAATTTTAAAAAGTGGTAACGAAAGTAAAACTCATGCCGATATTTTAATTTTTGTGTCACCGATACTGAAAATAGTTCTTCAAAGAAAGTATATACGCAGGAAAATTCCAGCTTACTAAACCACTTAACGATAAAGTGGTATATTAAAATAAGAAATATATTCTATCATTAAACCTAAATTAACTACCACTACTAAAAATTTTCAAGGACCGCGAGAACCCTGCTTTAGAATGTAAAATAATTAAGTTTGTAGTATTGCACATGATATATGAAAATATTTTTAAACATTGGGGCGCACTTCATAATTCATTTTTAAAAAATTGATACTGATTAGATAAAAGGGGAATCGGTTTAAATGAAAGCTATCTTGACCTCAAAAAGGATGAGGTTGGGAGGCAAAAATAATATAAGATTAGGAGTGAAACACAGCAATGCCGTTGTTATTGTCGAGTATAGAAACGTCAGTTCAAGGAATGATGGTGTTAAAGTCTAAAATGAGTTGCGTTATATGATTCGAAATGAAGATGGGATAGCCTGGACTAGACGGCTTTCATTTACACGTTAAATGCCACGCTAATTTTACATGGCTTGCCCGTCTGACGTAATTGATTTTCTCAGTATGCGTTGCATATTTTGATGAAATATTATTTACAACAAAACAGTTAATTTTGTAATCATTCGTGACGCATTTAATTCACTGAGGTCACCGTTGACCCCATGGCATTCAACGTGTTAAGGTTACATGTTATACATGTATATAAATAAATCTATTTTTGTGTGTTCCATATTGCATTAATTCCTTCAAACCATTTTAGTTCCCGATTATAATATTAAAAAAATTAAAAGCATTAAAAGTTTACTCGAATTATGTGTTTCTAATGATCTTAGCTTCGCCGGTCACCGGTAACCCCCGTGGAAATACGAACAAACTCAGTGCCGGTCATCGGCGACCCCAAGGCATTCAACGTGTAAAAATAAAAAAGGAAAGTCGTAAATGTTGCATCCCAAATTGAAATGGATTTCTTACATTTTTGAAGTGTTTAGACAGTCTCTCGCGTTCTCTTGGTGTCGTCATCTGATGCTAATCATCCTTATTTGATACTTATTTGATTGTTTTCAACATAATGTATTTTCAAAGAAAAGTGGATGACAGAATATTTCCTAGAAATAGAACTAGTTCTTTTTTCTTCTTTGGAACAGAATATATGCTATCGGGGCGTAACATCGAAGGGAAATCTATAGTGTTGAAAGAAAAAGGGGATTGGACAATTTCGACATCTTTGAGATAAACAGGTATTCGAGTTCAGTGATTGAAGATGACTTCTTGAAGTTAGTGAGGAATGATTTCAAAAACGCAAAGTTAGAATTGGATTGGACAGTAAAATATGGGGATAGTGTATGCCAAAATACTAAGGTAATAACAATCTGGACTACATAAAATGTGCGAGAGTCCCATTTTGAACTAAAGGTGCAAGGAAAAGTCACTATTGTCACATTTCTAGAAAGGCATTGAAAATGGTAATAAAAAAAAACCTGACAAGCTTGATGGATAATAAATGCGCGAAATTTTTATCTGGTAAACTTGAGGACGGGTTCATTAAAGTTGGTTATATTTTTAGTAAAAGCGTTTATTGGTTTAGTTGAAAGTTGTTTTATTTTATTTTATTTTATTTTATTCTATTTTATTTTATAACCGTCGTTGAACAGCCGATTCCATTTTTGTGTTTACGACTAATAATGTTCAACTACGTAAACTTGTAATTTTGAAACAAATCCAGAAGATATGAAAACTCTTGGATCAAGTATTGGGAGAAATTAGCTTTCGTAGAGAACTTTTTGTCTGTTTTCACTTTCATTGCTATACATTTGAGGGGAGAAAAGATCTTTGGCTAAATATATATTAAAATCTGAAATATTATGGAGGTTAGTAATAGTTTGAATAACTTTGTTGTAGTTTATTTATGTCGCACTAGAGCTGCACAATGCGCTATTGGCGACCGTCTGGTAAACATCCCTGAGGATGGTCCGAAGACATGTCATCACAATTTTGATCCTCTGCAGAGGGCCTGGGTAGCCCAACGAACTGCACGCGAAGTCGAGTACTTCACGGTAGAACAGTTTGACGAGGATAAATACCGCACACCTCGGCCCCTTTGCAGACTGATTCAAGTGGTCACCCACCCGCACACTAACCGCAACCAGTGATGCTTGACTTTGGTGATCTACTGGGAACCAAGTCTTGACGATCAATCCTCCGCGAGACTTTGAATAACTTATATTTCCCAGATAACTGTTGATGGTGAATTGATTGTATTACAACTATTTACTTTTTAGCAAAGCAGAATCTGATTTGTGTTACTTGTGACTTGGTGTTAACCGGTAAAAAAAAATTTCTTTAATTCTATTCTTTTTATATAAGTTTGTTTCCCCCAACACTACAGTCATCATTAAATTAGCAGCTCATTCAGTGTAGTGGGTAGAATTAACGTCACTTGCTTCACGTCTCGGGGTTCGATTCCCTGTACTAAAACTTTGTTATCCGACAAAATTGATTTAAACGTGTCTTACTGATTTCGAATTCACTCTGATGTAATAAGTATTTTTAGGACTGCAACGGTTAACACACGCTTGGAAAGCATAGAAGGGAAACCTGGTGATTACTATCACCATCTGCTCTCCTTCTAAACTGGTCACGCAGTGGACTGATCGTTAAGACACGGTTCCTAGCAGATCACCGAAGTCAAGCATCACTGGCTGCGGTCAGTGTGCGGGCGGGTGACCACTTGGATCAGTGTGCGCGGGTATCGAGGGTGTGCGGTATAGGTCCTCGTTAAACTGTTCTACCGTAAAATACTCGACTTCGCGTGCAGGTCGTCGGGCTACCGAAGCGGAAGTGCCCTCCCCTCTGCAGAGGATTAAAATTGTGATGGCATGTCTTTGGATCATCCTCAAGGATGTTTACCAGACCGTCGCCAATAGCCCATTGTGAAGCTCTAGGGCGACATAAATGAACTACAACAACAACAACTCTTTCTAAACTGTGGAAAAATAGCAGATGGTGGTAGTATTGGCTTCGGATTCAAACCGTTATCTAGCACTAGCGCTAGAGCTACCCATATGTGTACCTCTAGTGCTATGTTAACAATAAAATCTAAAGATCTAATTGATTCTCGTGGTTTAGAGTTTAAATTTATGGGTTTGATCGAACGAAGAAAATAATTAAATAATTAGATTGTTAACCGACATTGTAACCCCAGACGCCCAAAACATGGAGGAATGGTAAGTGAATATGTCCTATACAAGTGTAAACTCGGTCAATTCACTTGGTTGTCATTCTTGGGTAATCAGTTTCTGTAGTAAGTTCTAAAAATGAGAGAGACATTTACATAGAGGTGTTATCATATGTTGCTTCAAATTCGGGCACAGTGCAAAGTAAATTTTGGTTAAGGAATTTTTAAAAGGAAGAGAATTGATTCAAGATTAATAGCACAGCGACTACTAGAATTATGAAAATATTAACTGAATCTTGAGCATTCTACCACTACAAATATTAAATACCAAATCACTAGTATATAAGACATGTTACCTTTTGATACATGACGATTGACATGGTCTATAATTAAATCCCCACAATGGTGACCTGCGGACGTGATATGAACTTGCCAACATTGATGATGGATGGTCCACATTAAAACAGTTGATTTGCTTAAAAATATACTGCTCAGAAAGAAAAATCCGTTTAAGTAAATAAAGTCTCCCAGTTAATAAAAAACAAAAATTAAGAGCGAAATCTATAAGCAAAAAAAATTGAAGAAAATATAATGAGCAAAATTAATATTAATAAATAAAACAACATGAATCAACTCGAATTCTATCACAGATAAAATTCTGGAAGGGGAATAATGTGGCTTAACTACCACTTACCATTAAAAATATTAAATACCAAATCACTAGTATATAAGACATGTTAACTTGATTCGATCACGAGGTACCTTTTGATAGATGAAGGTTGACGTAGTCGATAATTGAACTCTCTCAAGATCATAGATAGATAAATCAATATGACCGGAGAACACTTGAATTTGTATCATACTCCTACTTATCCAATTTTGGAAAAATAAATTGACGATGAAAAAGATTTACTTCAAGATGATTTCAACAAACCTTTCGCTGTATAAAAGAACATTAGGAGAGGAAAATGTTTGTTTGTTTTTTTTACTTTTTGAAATTTATTTAAACTGATCCTTATCATTGTGGAACATGTAAATACTGGTGACGAGCGTTTTTATGTTTAAATACAACTCAGAATAGAAATCAAACGAAGAATAAAGAACTTTATCCACCAAAGAAGCAAAATTGAACAAGTCAAAGATTTAAAGCTTCAATAGCCGAAGGACCATCCACAAAAAACTTGTACCTCATGATTAAACAGTGAATAAACACTTTAACTAAGAAATTCTTAAAAGACTGTGAAAAAAGTCATGCGTGTAAGACCATCAAACATCAAGAATTCGCATCACAATAATGAACCTTGACACACAGTAATGTCAATAAATGGGTTTCTTACCAGTAAACATATTCCTTTGACTCCTCGACCTCTCTAACCATCTGTCACGAGTCCTTGTGATTTTTTTTTCTTTCGACATGTCCCGCAGTAGGCTAATTGTAAAGACACGGTTCCCAGTACAACACCGAAGTCAAGCATCACTGGCTAAGGTAAGTAAGCGGTTGGATGGCCACTTTGATCAGCCTGCATAGAGGCAGAGGGTGTGCGATATAGGTCCTCGTTATACTGTTCTACCGTAAAGTGCTCGACTTCGCGCGCAGGTCGTCGGGCTACCAAAGCGGAGGAGCCATCCCCTTTGCAGAGGATCAAAATTATGATGGCATGTCTTCCGATCATCCTCGGGGATGTTTCCCAGACTGTCGCCAATAGCCCATTGTGCCGCTTTAGTGTGAACTAAATAAAATACCTACCTACCTCTTTTCCGAGATTGAAAATTCAACCAAAGGGGCGTCACTTTGGGATAGATGAAAATATTAAAAGACTAGAACCGACTAGATGAAGGCGGCAATTTTCCTTTTGACGTATCAGAGTTTACATAAGAAATGGGAGAAACGTCCCGAATGCTGTGTGACTTTCCAAGGGATATATTTTGAAGGAGACAATTTTGAATTGTTATTTAAAAAAATATGTAAACATAAATCTCATTACTTTACACCCTTCGGATGTCTCTCAAATGCAGGGAGATTTTTGTGATGAAATTTTTCTGCCTAGATGTTATACCATTGTTTGGTGGGACAGTTAATGGATATTACCGAATTAAGCGACACGTCATCAAACTCGGGTTAAGTGATAAAATTTAATAGTTATATTTACGAGTGTTAAATCAGAGTAGATGAAAGAGACCATCTTTTACTTACTTCTATTACTTCTTTCAAACATCTTTTACTTCCTTGTTTTCGACTTAATTGACACGTTTGAGTCACCTGCTGATTTTTTATGTTAGAGTCTCTTTCTCATCTCTAATTTGTTCCATCATTTTAATTTTGCGATGTGTCAATTAAATCGTCTATTAGTTTTATCTTGCTAGTTTTTTTTCTTTTTTTGCATTTGAAACTTTTAATATTTTGGTGGGTTTGAATCTTCTGATGATTTTATTTTGGAAGTTTCGGTGTGTTTGACAGTTCAGTCATTTTCCCTTGCTAGAGTCTTCGGTTGCTCATGGCGTGGCTAAGCTTCAGTTGATTTAGGACTCTAAATTTTTTAAAGTGTCTGTAACCTCCAATTTTAATTAGTAAAAATTATAAAAAGTATGAAAGTTTACTACTGGTTATAGATGAAGAGTTATACAATGAAGCAAAAAATGTCCCACGCTGTGAATATTTAGACAATAATGATGAAGATAAATTATTCAAATTGGAGTCAGCTTGATAGCTCTTGATAAAATAACTTGACAGATATAATAATTTGATTAACCTAATAACTTGATAAAAATGGAACAGAAATCCTTAAAAAACTCAATTAGCACAATTTTTGTACTGTGTCCCCTAAAACACTCAATATTTTTTTTTAATACTTTGATAACGTACTGTTATTTAAGACATGCTCTTGTATTAGAAAACTGTCCCTTCAATCCATTTTCAAAGTATAGGAAACTTAATTTTAATTAACCACTTACATTTTTGGAACTTATCTTCGATGTTCTCCTATTAAAAACAAACTAAAGTCACGAAACGACATTTTATTTTAACTAATGACTATTTATTTCTACCGAGTCTCAAATAATACTACAGATAGATATACTACAAGAGGTGATATAAAGAAAAGGAAATTATTATATTTATGTTAAACTACCTTAACATTTTTCATTCTTGCGTGGAATCTTCCTTTTTGGAATACTAGAAATACATGCACCATGTTAATTTCTGGTTACTTTTCTAAAAGTAATTAGAAATTAACATATATATTCCAGAATAACTACAAAAAATTAAGACATAAGCGTTAATGTCTTTAGAGACTTGAATTATGTGGTCTCTTTACGTATGCATTTTCTATTTGTAAACTGATGTCATAAATAATAAAATATTATATCGGTCGAAAATTGTAAAAAGTAGGAATATTTGCTGAAATCTAATAAACGAACCTTCTCTCTTGCATTGTGTAGAAGAGTCCATATGTATGAACGCAATAATAGCACCTTCAGTTAAACGAAATCTGTTATTTTTTACACTAATATACTGCAAAATTAAGCAAAAAAGTAAGAGGGAGTGGAAAAAAAGTTAGGGACTTTAAGGCGTTCTAAGACACAATTTATGTTACCCTAGTCAAATAATTTCTACTTTATTAAATACTGCCCACTTTTTAAAACTATTGTTTGTTTTTTCCGGTTTGAAATTGCTTACTAACTTTCTTTTAGATGTCAATCAACCATTCTGCAACTATGGAGCTGTCTCGTCGAAGAAAAAGGTAGGGTAAAATCGTTCGTTTATTCAGTGCATTTCAACAAACTGTTGCCATGACCATCAATCATCTTATGCAATTTTGCCATAAAGATGGCAACCCCGGAGGAAAAAAAATGTAACATTCATTATGTAGAAACCGAAAGGTTATTAAAACAACAAAAAATTATTGTTTCTCCAAGAGTCAAATCTCACGTAAAACCGAAATCAATCGAAAATCAGTGCTGAAAATGGTGAAAAGGGAGCTGTCTCAAATCGTATAATATATTCTCAAGTCATTTAAATTTCAGGAAGTCAAACTCATAACTGCTCCAAAAGTTTACTGATCGTAAGACGCGGTTCCCAGAAGATCACTAAAGATAAGCATCGCTGACAGCAAGTGATCAGGTGAGTGACTGCTTTGAACATACTGCGAAGGGACCGAGGGAGTGCGATATCGGTTCTCGTCAAATTGTTTTACCATAAGCGTTCGACTTTTAGCACAGGTCATCGGGCTGCTACAATGGGAAAGTCATGCCTTTCGTAGAGGGTCAAAATTATGATGGAATGTCTTCGGGTCATCCTCAGGGAAGTTTCCCAGAACGTCTTCAATTGCCCTTTATGCAGCTGTGCAGCTCTAGTGTGACGTAAATAAAGAACTACTATAATAAAGAGCTGTGACTTTAAATATGTCGTCAACTCAAGTGTTGGGCCACTGATCAGAAGATCTTCTTCACAAACGAGATGTTCACTATAGAGCTGGCGCAAAACAATCCGAATATTAGGATCTGGTCAGCAGTAACTCCCAATACTTTGTCATCACTGACCAATGCCATAATCTGCAGTCGGTTATTACTAGGCCCGGAATTTGCTCTATCGACAAGACACTCCTTGTCTTTGTAAATCAGGTAGTCAAAATCAACGAAGAAGAATACTAACGGAAAAAAACTCGAATCCGTGGTACTTCCGTTTACTTAACAGCACTTCAAAATGCAGATCAGAGTCGCCACTAGGCAAAAAATAATAGATAAATGATAAATGGTTTCAAGAAACTTTTTCTGGATTCGATCACATCCGCAGAAAGGTCACTCATCTCTTCGAAACTCAATCCCATGCACTCCGATGTTAGGTCGATTTCGAGGGACAGGGCACAAAAATTTGGAGTCACTTAAACAATTCAAATGCTGAAGTGAACACATTTTTCACTAGAAGACTTGCGATCAATTGCAGAAAATTTCAAGACACGTTTATCACTCTATATCACTGCCGAAATTATATCACTTAAAAAACTCTTAAACATTTTTTCAACAATAGTCCAAGATATTATACATTGTTATTTTCACAAATTTTTCTAGATTAATGAAAATAAATTTAAATACGTTACCCTCCATTATTTGTTGCCACCCTCCAAAATATTAAGTCAAACCGATTGATTTCTACTGCTAACCGCAAGTAATTCGATTTGATTCGAAACAAGAGGAATTAAAATTTGAATCAAATCAAATAACATGAAATTCAATCAAATGACATACAATGACAAATGTTTTGAATCAAATGACATGCGAAATTGATTTGTTAATCGGAGGCTTAGTGAGTGATTAAAACTTTTTAACCAAAATTTTATTCAAGCGTTTGATCAACGATATTGTTTTTTGATATTGATTCAAACGATTAATAAATAACAACGTAAAAAAAGCCTTTATTCAAAGCAAGAAGACAGCTTACTGAAACATTAAATTCAATCCATATTTAATCGTTTAACAAAAATTATAAGACTAACTATGTAATTTAAAAATGTAATCGAACTTAAAAATTAAGCTAAAATATCATGTTATCGATTGGGTTACTATCCTTCCTTGATTGGAGATACGAACTCAGAGCTATCTGTCTTTTATACTTTGGCAATTAAATTTGGAGAATTAATTATTAATTTAGCTTAAATAAAGTACATAAAATATATTAACGTGTTGCGTTGGAAAAAAATCCACCTGGTCCTGCTATTACAGTGTTTAAACACGTTGAACTAATAAAGGATTGACTTTATTTTCGAGTCAGAATTAAAAAAATATGGATACAGATTTAAAAGCCTGTTAATAGAACGCTATGAGAGTTCACTTTAAGTATCAATGGTGATATACGGAAAAGTTCAATTGTAAAAAGCTGATAATTTCCCCTCTTTATAAAGAATATATAAACTTAGCAGCCATTCATTATCACATAAAAATATGCATTGATTCAAAGAACCCCTTCATACAGTACGAGCTAAGATTGCGCCATTTATTAATTTTTATAGAAAGCACTGAAAATGATCTTTGGCTCTACGATAGGCAAGACGGATCAAGGTACGGTTCACAACGTCAAGAAAGATTTTAAATATTCAAAGTCAAGATAGATCTTAAATATTTCTCTTAAAAAATTTTATCCAATTTCTGATCTAATGTTGATCAGAAAACTTATAATTCCTTACTATAGTAAAAAAGCACTGGACATAAATATCTATAACTCTACAGCAAGCACCATGAATCAAGAATCGATGAACGAACTGAAAACTAGACGAGAAAATTACAGATGACCGAGCTATATTGCAAAAGTTTCTCTTAAATGGATTAGCTAAATTCAACATTCTATGTTATATTAAGTGAATTTTAATCAATTGTTTTCTTCAACCTAACTATTTTGCTGATATTCTACATGTACTGACAAGAAAGTTTTCTTTTATGAACTTGCAACCTAGCTTTTTTGCCGCTTCTCTCATCTCTCCATATTATTTGCCAAGATTGTCTTGTTGCCACCAGAAATAAACTTATGTTTATTAACGTGCAAAGCTTAACACTTGGTGGTGAAATCCTCGCATGAATGAAACGATTTGCCTAATTAGATCCCAATATTTCTAAAATCAATAACAATTGAGATAACGAATGGCAAATAAGACTAATTGGTGTATTCAAACAATGTAAAAATATACCAGTATCTCACCTAAATGCAAAATAACGTTCTTTTTAAGACTATGTGCCTCTGAATGAAGGTGGGTCTTGGATTTGGGTGTGAAAAGATGAAGATCGTTTGTTAATCTGGGAGGAAAAAAAAGGTGATGAAGAGAATTTTTGGAATGAAAAAGGAACATTTCGGAAATTGCGGAAAAGTATGGTAACATTGATATTTTCACCGATATATAAAGATAAGAAAATTGAAATGGTTAAACCATATTCAGTGAGTAAGTAATAACAGAAATCTTTGATTCAAAACCTGATTGTCTTGGACCAAGTGGAAGACCAAGAAGAAAATGTTTTAGGATGTCGAAGAGAACCTAAAAAAGGCAAAAGAATAGAAATTTAAAGCCTAGAAATGGAGGGCTGACCAGATGCAGGCTCAAATCTTCAAAGAACTCTTAGGTCAATGAATAGTAGACAAAATTGTTTTTAAAATTCTTTACACTTTACTACATGGGTAGATTATGTTTTTTCTTGGCAACCGTAACATTTTTCAAATTTCAAACAATTGCTTGAAGACTATTGAAATCTGTAAACAGTTTTTTTAATAGGAAATTTAGGTGAGTATTGACATTTTCTAAAAATAAAATTAAATTTTGCACTCACAAAACGATACTGGCCTAGCTCGAAATAGTTCTATATCTATTCTATATCGAAGTTTAGTTGTGGGCAAAGTTAACAAAACCTTAATAAATGCAATCTTGATCTCTAAATTGTAAGAGTTAGCTGTAGTTAGAATTTATTCATTATGAATTTGTTCTGCGCAGGCGATATATTTAACTAACGTTATATTAACTTCGTATGCTTTTCATCAAAATATTCAAACTCGAAACTGAATTTAATAAATATAATTTATGCTATAGACGTTGTAAAATAATTACTCGTGTAGGTATATTGGTTTTTTAAAAATTTATTTTGATAAATCTAATTTTAAACTTAAAATTTATTTTAACGAGTTATTTCGTTCTAAAAGTAGTTTTAATGTATTCTACAAACGTACTACAAGTAAAAAAAAACCAGAATTGTTTATCTTTATTCTATTTTACTCTTTTCAATGTTTTCTTTCTTTATTGCTTGTTTACGGAATATTTGTATTCTTTTAATTCTTTTAAGAAAAAATTCATTCAAAATTCGTATATCCGAAATTTTTTTATTTATTTATTTATTTTTTTTAAATTGCTAAAAACTTTTTTTGAAACCTTAATAAAAACATTTGATTTTTTTTTTTTAAATTTCAAATATTTATACAAAGTTTCTTACTTTGTCCAAGAATTTAATTTTTCTTCAATTAGAAAAGACCGCATTAAGACTAAAATCCCATTATCTCCCATACAACGCAAAATTTGTAGCAATATTCGAATCTAGAGAGAAGTTAAATCCTTAGTTTGTAATTGCTAATTATAATAGTGGAATTAAATATATATTTGAAAATTTAAGCATTAAACTTAACTGGTAAACAGAAAAGTTCATTATGTAAAGATTTAACTATTATTGTCTTAGTTATTCTTTACGACCACTGTGCAGCAATTGTACTATTATTTTACTGTTACAATTAGAAATTAGTAAATGAAAACACCGAAACTTTCGATTTAGTGATCGGATTTTCTTGTACTAGGACTTGATTTCAATAGTATCTAGCCTTAAATATTCGAGAACCTAACCTTAAACATGCTAATTAATTAGTGTAGATAATATTTCAAGATACGAAATCAGACACATCTTCACTTTCAATAAACGTACTTTTTTCAACTGATTTAGGTTCTTAACCCTCAAAATGGGGGGAGGGCAACTGCAATCTGCAAATTATGGTTTCTGTTGGAAATTGACATTTTTGTGTTTGATTTCGTAACTTAAAATATCACCTACATACTAATTATTTAGCATATATGTGGTTAGGCCTTTGAGCAAGTATTATTAATTCCTAAAACATAATGCAAACATAAAGTCAAATTCGTTCTTCTTTGCAGTCCTGTATCAAACAATGTAAAATATTGCAATATAACTTTGTTCTATCCTTTAAACTATTTAATCCATTTCTTTTCAATCTGAAAAAAATAATAAACTTTAAAATAGCACATTTTCTCGGATTTAAGAAAACAGTTAAACTAACCCTGAGAGTGTTTCATTCCTTTATGCTTCTGTGAGGACAACTCTTGTGTGATAACTCTTCATCTTTGAGTTGGATTTATTTGATCAAGAATTAATCACTTAATAACAGCACATTTATGTATTCTATGCTAATATATTATGTTTTAATATATATATATATATATATATATATATATATATATATATAGCAACAGTTAAATGTTAACTTGCTTAAGATAGAACTAGAAAATTTAATTTGCGTGAAGGATTATTAATTTTAAAAAAATTACTTCCGTTCTTTACCGACTTCACAATTTTTATAAATAATCAAAGTTCGTGTGCTTTAATGCTTCAAAAGATAACAATTAAGTTTTCAAATAAAAAATAAATAAAATGGAATAATATTTTTAAACAACAATATTTCAATCAACGTTGTTTTTTGTTTTGTTTGTTTTTTCACCATTACACTTAAATCGGAATTTTTACATTTTAAATAATTTATCAATTTTGGTAGCAACGCATCATACTCAAAATTTAGCGATTGCTAAAAATGACAGGAATTCTTGCGAATAAGATTTCATAAGTAACTCAAAAGCCAAAAAAATAAATAAATTACCAAAAATTTCACGCTTAATTTTTAAGTATATTTTTCAGATTTTTAACTTAAAATCAGATTATACTTCAGATTTTTTAAACTTTTTTTTTAGTTTTTAAGTATTTTTTCAGATTGTTGACTTTATCTCGTTTTCCTTACCTTTCCTATAGGCTTTCTAGACAGATTTAGTTTATAGCACCGTTTTTTATAGTTAAATGTTAAAGTTATTAGGTGTGTAATACATATATCACATAACTTACAAATCTAATTTTTAAATGTAAACTTTGATATTTTTACTCATAAACTAGTTTCGATATTATTTTTTTAATTGAGTTGTAATTATTCTCCTTCAATTAGATGAACTTTAGCTGAGTAAAAAAATATATGTATATATTAAAAAAGTGAAATCCCAGCACTATGTTAAGTGAAATGCATTTAAAGTTTAATTTAAAACTTAAGTTATTTTTGTGGAAATCAGATAACATGTTTAATATTTTAATTTAGTATGTATTTTTGAAAGTTTTAATTAAAATGATATAAAATAACTAGATGCAGTAATTAAACAGCTTCTTCGAAAGCATTTTCAAATGGAATAGTTCCTTCATTCTTGGAAGAAAAATTGGCGAATTCGAAAATTTTCACTTTCACACGTGTGCTTGTATTGCGTAATTAATATTCTTCGCATATTTTAAATTTTCAAAAGATTATAAAGTATAACAGATCAATGTGCTTTTAAATTTTAAAAATTATTTTCTTGCTTATATAGAATAAAAAAAGTCCTTGTCTGTCGATTTATTTTTGGCGAAATAAAACGACGCTGTTTTTTATCTGCGCAAGTCGGATTTGATTCGCCAACTTCAGTCGCAAACGAAATATTAAACTGTTTTGTTTACAAGACAGTTCAATACTTCGAATTTTGTAGTTTGAACTAAAATTAAGAGTATATTCATGTTTTTCTCGTATTTGAATGAAATCCTACTTTAAGGTACCTGAATTTATTTCCTAATTATTTAATTATGTTACTTTTCCTCGATTTTAAGTAACTTCATTATCTGGAGGAAAAAAATTGATCTTTGTGTATCAACAATTGCCTGAAAAGCAGCTATTATCGCAGTTGATCATAATAACAAATTTTTTGATTAGAAAGTTTAATTATCATAGCTATAATAATTGTTTATATGAAGAGTACAGCATCAGTAATATATTACAACTACGATTATATTTAAAGACTTGAATGTTGTCATATTTCTATGAACAGTTTATTCGAACTATTTTATAAATTATAGAAACTTGATTATTGCCGTAAAATTCATTAACTTAAAAACTTCTGTTGTATCAGCCATAAAAATTGTTTATTGGATGAGCTTATTATCTGAATTATACTACAGAACTATTTTATGTAACGGAAGGTGATTATTACTGGCAGATTTCTTGATTAGAAACTTTAATTGTGCCAGTTGCAAAAATTGTTTATTGAGAGAGCTCATCTTCTGGAAATATATAACTTACAAAGTTTAAAGAAACTTAGACTTGAATCATGATATATTTCTAATAAAAGTTTATTGGAATTATGTATCGAAATTGATTATTACTGATAGCTTTCTCATTTAACAACTTAAGCTGCTACAGCTAAATAACAGTTTATTGGAAGAGCTCAACATAAAAAATATAACTCATATTATTACAAGAAACTTTTCGTGATTTTTTTGTTTACGTGAAGAATTTGTTTACGTGAAGAGTTATTTGTTTACGTGAAGAATTTGCTTACGTGAAGAATTTGTTTACATGAAGAATTTGTTTTCGTGAAGAACTTGCTAACCTGAAGAATTTTTTTAAGTGAAGAATTTGTTTATTGGAAAAATTTATAACTTATTTAAGTTACTCATCACAGATATCTTTACTACTTTAGTTGCTCCAGGTATAAAATTTATATTATAATCACAGCATCCATCAAAAAGAGATTTCATATTAGATTATTTTTTTAAAAAAATTTTTTTTGAATCATGTCTTATTTTCCGATTCGCTCAAACGCTCAAACCATATATTTTTCAACAGACAAGGAATTAACTGATACTAGAAGAAACCAACCGATATCCTTGAACAATCAGCAAGCTAAACCATCACTGTGTCAAAGTTCGAAATTCGGAATTGATCATTATTCTTGGCACCCCAATTCTCCAACTGATGTAAATGTTTTGCATACCACTATTTCGTCTGCCAATTGTTCAAACCAGTTGACTTTGGGTGAAGTTGGTTCAAGTTTCCATGATCAACCCTTGCCGAGTTTTAATGAAATCAAACCAGGATCTCGAGTACAGTCGTTTACCAATCTTGGAACTTCAGCTGAACCAAGATTTATCACGCCAAGTTTCAGCACTGCTACTCCTTCACCCCCTACCTTCATGCCACAGGAAAGATCACCAGCTAGTTTTGAAAGATCTTTAAATTATATGGATACAGATACCAAAGATTGGGATCACTGCAGCTATAATTTGGAAAGCAATAAAATTCAATTTGGAGGTAACTTTAACCACCCTTCTACGGAAACCAAGCCAGTATCACCAGGTACAAATTTTATTCCTTATTCTTGTGATTTTGATGAACATGTGATCGTTAACTCTACTTATCAGGAACCATCCTTAGTGAGAAATCAGACCTTGACTACCCAAACTCTTAATCAAGCAACTGTAGTAAATGTTAATGAAAATTACCAAAGCTCAAGAAACTATAATCCACGTATAGTTTCCGCGACAGAAAAAATTAGGCCGATAATATTTAAAAACTCAGATTTTTGCAATTTAACAGCTCCTTACAATATTCCGAATTCAATAACTTTAAGTGCCAGAAATAGTAGAGTTAAGCAAAATAATTATTGTGAATATGGTTCATTTTATGATGTTAAAAAAAATACATCTGAAAGCTCTTTAGCTTTAAAAAGGCAATGTTTTTCTAACGATGCAAGAAAGCAAACTATTTCAGATGACTGCTGTGTTTTGCCAAGAGAAAACAATGAAAGTGTGGATTTTCCCACAGATCTAAGCGGTAATTCTTCAAAGAAATTTCGAACTGAAACTGGTAAATTAGCGACGTATTATACATCTAGTTCAAAGGTAACTTGCACAAGAAACACGAAAATAAAGATGAAAATTTCTGATGAAATAGTTTTGGACCATCATGAAATCCCCCCTTGCAGAATTTCATATTCTCCTAAAGATCAGGATGTGGTTGATACTTCAACCAGCCGAATTCACGAAGCAGATTCAAGTTCTGTTTTTTCAAATGGAAATGCTGGTGGACTGTTAGTTAATGTGAACAACATCAAACCATCAAAGCAGATTCCAAACATCTCCCCAATTTCTAGTCCGGAGTGCTCGGCGATGAATTTAATAAAATATGATACGTTTGAATTTATTAACGATAATCCCAAAGAATCTTCTAGAAATTCCCCTGCTGCTACAATTCAGTCCACCACAGAAGAACCTACGGACTTGTCACGATGCGTTACAGTTTTGCAGGAAAAAAACACAAAACCTGTTAATCAGATTGATACAATCGAGTCTGAAATAAGTTTTCCCGTTAAGACAGATGTCGAAAAGAGTCGATCTCAAAACTCTAGCGAACCGATGTCTAGTGCCATAAAATACCAAATGAATATGGAAACTTCTGGATTTTATACAGTTGAAAATATGAAGCTTTACACATCTGCAATTATGCATTCAACCCAAAAGCGAAATAAGATAGAAGTTGATCTACCCGATTCGAAATCTACAAGGGAAGTTGAAGGTTCTATCAAAGAAACTAATTTGATACCTTCAGAAAGCCAAATTTGTGCACCCGATCAAGAGCCTTCACCTTTTCACACTACCCAACCTTCAAGTACTGATTATTTCTCTGTAAACGAAATAGAAACCGATAAACAACAAAATATAGTTGATGAAATAAAATCAACAGTAGAGGATATTTCGCTAAAAAATAATACAGGTGAAGCAGCAGCTGCTGCATTGAAACAAGTGGTCTCGCTGGATACTGATCCCAATAAGCTAGGCGAAGATTACAACGATAACACTGCGGCTCTTGAAAAAGAAAACAAGTTATCTTCACCAAATATTTCAAAGGATTCCTATGATTTAGTAGCATCTATGCGATCTCCGATAGAAACTTCTCAAAGCAAAGTGCCTGACATTAATGTTGAAAATCCTTCCACTAAAAAGACAGCCGAAGTACCCTCTCCTATTGCACTACCGGTATTTGAGAATTCAAATGAGACTGTATTTAGTGCTCGAATTGCTTCTGTCGATCTTTTGACAAATGAAAAAGATGCCCACGCTGAAAAAAACACTGAGGTTTTACCTGAGTGTCAATCAATAAATTGTTCCTCGATATTAGCAGACGATGTCCAAATGACCAATGACTCTGGCGATCCGGTAAACAACAACACGGAACCCAACGATATACTGATCTCGAAGGACTTAACACTTCCAGAAAAAGGTTCGGCAGAAATTTGTGAAAAGCCTCGCGTGCAATCAAAAAAGAAGAAGAAATCGAAAAAATCGGTGCTTAAACAAAGACTCAACGATCGACCCACCGAAACACCGACTCACCGATCAGTGATGACTCAAACATTGATTTCAATAATAAATGAAACCAGTCTGATGACACAATGCAGTTTCGAACTGAGACCTGGAGCGAAAGAGGTCTTCAAAAACACTTGCTCTCCTGCATCCTGCATTGCATCAAATCCGCCAAGGCAAGCTGAACAGCATAACGAAATGCGAAATTCTGATCTCTCCGAAAAGAAGAAACCTGAACCAGAAATTCCACCAGTCAAGAAACCTTCTAAAAAGAAAAAGGATAAACCGATAACTAAAGGGACCAGAAGAAGTGAACGTCAAAGCAAGCAAAATGAAAAATTAAACAATGCGTTGTTATTGGACCAACGACAATGTCGGATCTGCAAAGAGTACCTAATTTACGAACGATCGGTTTCAGATCAACTTACGATTTCTGTCAACAAAAAAAGAGACGTATGCAGCGCCTGTAATATTTGCTTCCTTCAGAAACCGATTCTCGATACAGATGCCGAAAAAAGACCTCATATGTGCGATATTTGTGGGCAGCGATTCACTCGAAAGCTCAACTTAGAATTGCATATGGTGAAACATACAGGTAATAAGCCATTTGTTTGCACTATATGCTTCAAACCATATGGACACAAATCCTATTTAACTCGTCATTACAACTCCGTTCATAGAGGTGTACTCATTTGAAAGCTTCGTGGAATGGCAGCTTTATTGCAGTAAGCCAAAACTTATTGTTGATTATTATGAAATAATGGCAGCTATATAGCAATAAGCCAGAACTTCTTTTTGTTTATTATTACGAAATAATGCTTCTAGAAATATAGTTGTTGCAATTGGTAAAAAAAAAGAAAATTATGTTTTATTTTAGCATGTTAAAATGCACAACATTAAATGTGTTTATAGATTTTTTAAATGTTAAACATGCAGTTATCTTTAAATTATTTAAATCAATTTACTTGCAATGTTAATTTTTGTCTAATATCTGGAATGTTCGAATTTTTCCAAATTCCGTTATGTATGTGAAGAAATAGGTAATAAAATATAGGTAAAAAAAATAATAATAAATAAATGCAGCAAAATATTAGTAAAATCTTTTAATAACGATAAAACCCATATCATAAAAAAAAACGTAACATTTAGACAATTTCTACATTTATTTTCTAACAATTTTTATTAAACTAGCGTGGAAAAAAAGCATGATATACCGAAACCAAGGCAACAGAAAGGTGTTTGGAGAATAACCATCACGTTATTTTAAGACCACTATTCTATCTTTATTTCGCAAATTAATGTTTAACCAAAAATTAAACACAAAGCTTTTGAAGTTAAATAGGTCACTACTGAAAAAGACGAAAATAAAAACATGTTTAGCTGCCGGAGAATTAGAAAGACGATAGAAGTAGCTTCAAGTTTCATCAGTCAAGGTTTCGATGTTTTCCATGGCGCCTACCTCACTAGTTGTTCGTAAGATTTCGATAATGTTTTTGTTTATTCCACAATTAAGAATTGATTTGCGATGTGTGTATTTTTCTACTTCATTTTTGGCAAGGATATTAGATACTTATATTAAAAGATGTTATTATCGAACACCCGGTATTATAAATTAAACTTATAACGCATTAATTTCGTAATCAAGATAAGGTTTATCAGTATTTCACTGCTTAATTTGTAACTCTTTTATCTGATTTAAAAATAGAATTTTTAAATTTTTCTTAATTCTAATATTCAAGGGCAAGGAAAGTTTTTTGTTTTTATTGTTTAGTTTGAGCATAATTACTAACACTTGTGCAAATATTTAAAATAATAAACTGCAAAGTGTGAAAAATTTTCACTTTTTTCGCTTAGTGAAATGTTTTATTTAAACAATGTCTTTAAATATTTGTTATGTTATTACTTTCCACAGCCAGAAATGTTTCCTGGGCTACTTTTTAAAAAAAAATATAAAAAAATTTGTACTTTGGTAACAATGTGAATAAAAATAAATAATGCTAATTACCATTCATGATTTTTATTCCACTTTTTAAAATATCATAACATTAGGAGTTAACCACTTACTTAGTTTACTAAACTGAGTTTTTGACTTATTACTTGAAGTTTAGACATTTAATTTTTGAAATTCAGTAATTTATTAAGCTATCCGCTCAACAAATAAAGTTTTAAATCAGGTTATTAATAAAAAATTTAACTCATAGAAAAGTTTTTATTTCGAAGTTAAGTATTTAAACTAAAATTTCCTCTTTACTGAGACTGAAATTTTTAGAATTATGAAATAAAGAAGTTGGTTGATATTGCCATTTAAATAATTCGGTTTAAAGACAAATCTAAAATTTTCCAATTTTATTTAAATCCTTTTTGCACTTGGCAATATACTTGCTATATCAATGACGACAAAAATTTCTTTACAAAACAGAATGGTTTTGAAAATTCCATAACAATAACGATATATCGCTGTAAAGTATTTGTATTCAACGATACATTGGGATATTTTGAAATTTCATTCATTTATATTATGTCTGCATTGAAAAATATGTTTATTACTCAAAGTAAGATAAGAAAAAAAAGTAAGTTTTAAAATTTTCTGAAATTTTATCACAGTAATTAAAAACTAGTTCTGAAAACATGATCACGGTGCGATAATATCGTTATCGATAATGATGGCGATCATGGTATATATCATGATAAACTAATAATAATTTTTAATAATGATTGATCGCGATACTATCACAAGAATCTAAATTATAGTTATCGATAGTGATCACGTTATTGATAATGATCGTAATATTATCGTCTGTTGATAAAGCAATATTATCTTATGTTATCTTTATTTATCGTTACTATTTAAATAATGTTATTACCCTATTAAAAAATTTAGATTTTTACCAATATTTTTTCCAGTTCTATTTAGAAATCTTATTGAAGTATGGCAAAGCAAATTATTTTTTATTCTGATTTAAAAATTCTGATGTTATTACTATTTCATACAATATTTTATTTAAATTTTTATTATCTAACTACAAAAACATTTACTTTTAGTGGCTCCCATTTGGTTTAGTGGTTAAAATAATTCCTATAAAGTTGCATTAAAATTGTTGGGTGTTTATTTGTTGAATAATTTCAATAAAGATAGTTCATATCTGTCTTCATTTTCTATCTGTAACCTATATACAACATGTTTGCGTTTTTTTTTTTTTTTTTTTTGGGTGGGGGCGGGGTTTTTTAAATTTTCAGTTGAATTTGTAAAAAATACAAATAAATTTAAATCAATTTAATTTTAGTTTGTTTTTCTTATTTTATGTGACGAATTTATAAGATTGTATGATAAATTTTTTTCTTCAACTCTTCATATTTTTTATAAGTTACTATTGCTCCTACTGATATTATAAATAATTTGAAATATCTTGTAGTGTAGTGGGTTTTTTTTTTTTTTTTAATTAGATGTTTTTTATTATTTTTAAGCGAATTTTATATTTTTAGGTTTAAGATATTTTAAAACTTGATATTTCAATAGTTTAAAAAAGTTTAAGAACTCTTACAATCGCGAAATTTAAAAAAAAGTAGTTAGCTTGTTTCAGCGCCTCTCAATAAATAACATGAAATAAATATTCGATAATTAGTTCATTTTATTTCGTAATATTAATTTATGAATAAGGAAATTTTGCTTATATAATTTTTAATTTAATAAAAATGAATCTATTTTTTTATTTCTTGTCTAAAGAGATTTCCTACTAAAAATAAAACACTTAGTAATGTTGTGGAGCAGCTGAAAAAATTAGTTAAAATCAGGGTTTTGAAAGACGCAAACTATTTAATATATGTTCACGGTTCCTATAGCAACCACTGGTCTTAAACTGAAAACGATTTATTTAGAATTTATTTTTCACAGCATGTTATTGTGAACTAGTAAGTATGCTAGAAATTTCTAAAAGTCTTTTTTTCAAGTTATGAAATTAAAAGTTTCTTAATTTGAGGATTTATTTCGAATGAAACCAGCATATTTATATTATGCAGTTGTTCATGTCATAAGAGTCTGTCCAAGTCGGCTTGTTTAAATTTTACATTCTGAGTTCTCTTTCAATAATATACATACACTAGATTTTTTTTAAAAAAGGTTACAAAAATATATTTTAATTAATAATTTTTCACAAGTATTTTAGTTCACAGATAAAAATTAAAGTACAAAAGCACATTTTCAGGATTTCTCTGATATTTTGAGTTTCAAAACATAATAATTTTGTCAACCAATTCTTTTAGCTCCTGCAAAATAAGCCATTTTTATAAAAATAGGAATTTAAAAGCTTGCACACATTCTTAACTTGAAGAAATGTAAGAGTTACTTTTCAGAATTACAATAATTTTTTTTTTTTTTCCTCCAATGCCCGCCTGTGTTAACATTTTTCGTCAATTCAGGCATCTACAGGGCGAATTTGTTGGCCTCTCTTTCAGGGGCACCCTATTAGGTGAGCCAAAGTTGCTCCCTCAGTCAGGACAGATAGTACATAGAAGGAAAGAACATCCATGCCTTCCCCGGGATTCGAACCCAGAACCTTTCTGACGCAAGGGCAGTTCCCTGACCCCTACACAGGCCGGTCGGCGAATTACAATATAGAATAAAAGCTTCTTTTTTTTTCATTTAAAATATTGTAAGTGGCAAGATCCCCGTCCTAATTTTCACTTCAGTTTCCCCACTATTAATGGAATACTAGCCTAGAAGTTAAAGTTACTCTAGATAGTTTTTCTCCTTTTTTATCCCAGTCAATATACATATATTTTTTTTTAATGTATTAACAACAATCTTTAATCAGCTGAAAGTACATAACACCGTGCTTATGTTTAAAGCAAAATAGCCGATTTGATGAAAGGTTACGAAGGTAACAAAAAAGAAGTTGGAATATCTCGCAGCATGATGCATAAGTCTTAATTTTTAGCTGTATTAACTTCATAAGTAATTATTACGCAGTTTTTAAAGATTATTTAAAAAATGTTATTTTAAAAAAAAGAAGATATCCTGAATAATTTCAGTCCTAATGATCAGATTTTCACAAACTAAGTGCCTGAGCCGCGATGGCTCAGGGGATAGAGCGTTCGCCTTCCAATGAGGCGAACCGGGTTCGAATCCCAGTCGATACGAATTCCGCATCCGGCTTGCACTGACCACAGTGCTGACGTGAAATATCCTCAGTGGTAGACGGATCATGGGTTAGAGTCCCCTGCCGTCAGGCTAACCGTGGGAGGTTCTCGTGGGCTTCCTCTCCATGTAACGCAAATGCGGGTTAGCTCCATCAAAAAGTCCTCCACGAAGGCAAATTTCTCCCAATACTCGATCTAGGAGTTCCCTTGTCTTCTGGATTGGGTTCAAAATTACAAGGCTACGGAGTTGAACATTAGTAGCCGTAAACCCATTAAGTTGGGTCGGCTGTTCAACGACGGTTATAAAATAAAAACTAAGTACCTATCTTAATGATTTAAAAGGTTGATCTTAAATATGCCTATTAATATGTGCTAAAAATCGAGATCAGACACAAGACGGACTTTCTCTGAATATAAATACCTATTTTTTCGACGAATATTGACTTTAAAATTATGAGAGTTTGTCGCTATTAGTAAAATATGGTCCAAATAGTTTAGTCAAGACGGAGACGGAAATTTTTGATCTTTTGATATTAATTTAATTTTTGCGCATTTTGCTATAACTCGGAACCTTTTGGAAGAATGCTCAAATGTCAAAATGGGCTACGTTTTAAGACATTCCAAGTTTCAATTATCTCTTATCTGCTGCGAAAAGAATTTGTCATTTTCTCGCAAACCGACTTTATGACTAGCTAGTTTGCTCAAATTTTAACAGGGCTCTCTACCAAATAAGAGAAAACAGTTTCAACCGTTTCTTTTCGACCACTATCTGACAAAAACAAATTGAGTGACCCAAATATAAAATGAAACCAAAATTTAATTAGACTTTTTAAGAGGACTTGAGTAGAAAACAACTTTTTCTGCCACACCCAGAATCAAAAAGTGCAACGTAAATCTTTTCCGCAATAAACACCTAACGACACTTAAAATTCTCCTTATGTTTTTAAAAAGTGATGTACGCTATATTTTTCGTTATAGTTGTGGCAAAATTATTGTCCCGTCACTTTTAGTCCACATGAAAAAAAATAGTGTTTTAAAATGTCACATTTCATTATTTTAAAATGGATGTTTAAGATAAGATGAACTTCATATTTTCAATATTTAGGACAAGAATTATTAATATTAGGACATATAAAAGGGACGTTGAAATTGAAACATTGAAAAACTCTGCTTAAATTAAAGAAATTTGCTTAATCATTATTTTTATAATAGTGTGAATTTAGATTATGAATATGATATAGACATGATTTATTATATTTATTTTGTAAGCCGCGAAGGTAGAGTTTAATATAGAGAAGAAATGGAGTCGACATCACGACAAAAGTGAAAAAAAATTTCGAATCGCCAGGTCTAGTCATGTTTACATAATTTTAAAGAATTTAATTTAATATGGCAAAATTAAAAAAAAAATTAAATGAAATCGGTGAAATAATTCCTGAAAAATTTAATTTTAAAAATACGACTTTTGAACCCCTTTCCTGGTCAAACTATTAGGACTATATTTCCCAAGGCTACCCCTATATTTTAGGGGTCAGAAAACCGAATCCGTCGAAAAAAAGGTATGCGTAGTCAGATATTCTTAACTTAAAATATCGTCTGCCTTAATTAATTAGAATATTAGGGGTCATCCTCTCAAACCATTAGGTCCTAGAATGATCCGATTCTAGGACCTAATCTCCCTCATTCAGCAATATATGTGAATTCACTACAAGTTCATTACTGTAGATGATCACAAGAAAATCTTTATTTTACCTATTTTTCTTATCCTATGAAAGCAGTTACTTTTTTAATTCTTATGGCACAGAGTGGATGTGTTACGATAATAATTTCATAAATACTTTTATTTCTACATTTTTATGTTAATTATTAACACAAATATTGAAACATGAGAGTATATTTATTGAAGATATTGAATAGGAGCTACCAAGGCAACTTTAATATCACACGAAATGTTTTTAATACAATTAATTCATTTAACAAACTATTGAGATCAGACCAGAAAATAACTTCGTGTTTTTTTATTGAAAATGAAAAGCGATTTTTTTTTTAATGAATAGATATTTTATTAAGTCATATATATAGTGATTTCTGATCCATTACCTTTTTTCTGACTGTAACCCGAATCCACTATTGTCTTACTTAGAGAGAGAAGATATATATATATATATAAAATTATTTATATATATATAAAATTATTTATATATAAAATTATTTATATATAATTTCATATTAATATATAAGAAATTTATATTTAATTCACTATTGAGATGGGAGACTAAAAAACTTTCCGTACAACCTACTATTTCCCCCCATTTAACAAGCTTTTTTAAATAAATAAATAAATAAAAAAACATGGTTGAATAAAATTGAAATTTTGTTTAGATTTCACAAAATAAAGTTTGCATCAAACTTTTATGAAGAAAGGATAATGAAATAGCAGGTAAAAATTTAGAAAAGAAGGGGGGGGGGATAATAGGGCACGCAAACAAGTATGAAAGACATGTTGAACAAGCGTATTATGATGTTCTTAATACCATTTTTATTTTATAAGAGAAAACTAAAAAATTATAAATATGAATTTACTGTCACTTAAAATTTTCGAACTGAATGAAAAATTTTATAATAATAATTCAGACTATATTTCATATATGTTAGAATTATTGTTCTGGTAAAATCTAGTAAATGGTCATGTAAAGAAGAAAAATAATTTTGAGTATAGTGCTTCATAAAGTTTAGAATAGTTAATTTGCATAATTATGATTAAAAATAACTCTTTCAAAAATGATAGCGGGAAAGGGTGTGATCCTAATCTTGAACATATGGTGGTTGAAGTCACTTTTCCAATATTATGTCTACTCCTATTTGTTCTGCGTAGTTCAATTTGTGATCCCAAATAATCTTACCAGTAATTTCTTGAAGTTGACAATGTAAGTATATATATGCATTCTTGGAATGAATGTCATTTTTTTAATAATAGGCATAAATTTATTGTATAAAATATTTTACAAATTTAAGATCAATAATCAGTGAATCCTATTTATTCTAAAAATGTACAAGTTATGAAAACATAAATATATGTCCATAGAGCAGGCCTATAGTGTAGATTTTTTATTCTAGCAGAATTAGAAAAACATAACTTGTTAAGAAAGAGCAAAATTGCCTCTCTCTTGATAATTTAATTTTAAAAAATACATACAATTAATAATATATGCAGTGTTCTCCCGAAGCGTTTTTAGAAGGTTGGTCCGCTCTGCCTGCCCTTTGATCCATATGAATGCCCCCTTCTGGTTCTTTTTGCAAAAATAAGCTACCCATCCCTTAAACACTGCCTTTTTATTCATATTCCATTTTTTAAAAAAATTCATTCCCTGGTTGAATAATAACTCACAGGTTATTACATAGGTAAAATTATCTGTGTTTAGGGGTTTAATTCTGATTACCACAGTATACTCTCAATATCACAAAGTTGAAAGAACGCTCAAAGATTTGAGGTGGCAAATTTTTGAGATAATAAAAAATATTCTTAAATATTACTCTAAAAAGTTATAATCATAAAACTTAGGAATAACTATGTAATAAATATGTATAATGTAATTAATATGTAGGAATAAATATGTACATAATGACTGTTGACTATAAGTCTAAATACAACGATGATAATTTTATTTTTAAAAGGTAAGGACAAAAATAATTATGCATTAAATAGAAAATAATTGGTTTACAATAATAAACTTATATTAGGATTTTTCCAAATAAGTAATTTTCTATTTTGGAAAAAATTCAACATAACATGATTTTAAAAAGAGCTCTTCAACATAGGAATTAAAATTAACAATGGGTGGATAGTTAATGCCAAGGGAAAAAATATTTTTTTGACTTAACAAGGTTTTCGAGATATCGAGACTATACTATATTACAAATATTTACTTTATTAGGATTATTCTCAACTTGTTAAATTTTTATAAGTATCTATTATCTCTTTTTTCAGGGGAAATATTAAATAATCTTTTTAATGATTTTAATTTTTAAAATTATTTTGTAAATAAAAAATCTTTTTTAAAAAAATGCAATTTTAAAAGTTTATTTTTTTATAATTTCAGCTTAAATTACATAAAAATCTTTAAAGTTTATTAATTAATATTTTTTTTAGTTTACTTTTTTGAAAAAAAATTTATGCGCAGAGCTAATTATGCTATTTAATTTTATCTATTAATAGATTCTATTAGCATACCTTTAAAAACTACAAATTTTTATCCTATTCTGATAATGAGAGAGAATTATTTTTTGAAATACGCACATAAAACAGTATAAGAAGGGAATTTAAAAATTTTGAGGATCAAATTAAGTTCTTATATAATATTACACATTATAAATTTTTATGGTGTTGAATGAGGTCCTTTTAAAAACTTATAGTGGCCTTTTCATAGAGGCAGGGCCCTCCCTTTTTTCATTCCTAGGAAAAACTCTGATTATATATACAGGTATGTTAAAAAAAAAACAGCCCATCTGGAATTTTCATCAAAAACCCAGGTTTTATCGAGTTTTTAATGAAAAGATTTTCTTTTTCAGTAATAATTTGAAATTTTATGCTGGAGTCCTTAGTGAGATATTAGTTTCAAAGATATGGTTAAAATATATCAAAGTTATTTTATTCATGTTCCGTAATAAGCTACATAAATAATTTTATTTCATAAAACCTAATATTTCATAAATGGAGTTAATTTTAATTATAACTTAAATCTCTACAATCAGCTATTCATAAAATGCTAAATTTATATCAAAATTAAACAATTGCAATCAAAAATTTATTATTAAAAACATAATAACTTCATAAAAATTAAATACTTATAAGGTTTTACAAGAGCTTCATTTTTTCCATTCCAATTAAAGTCTCAATAGTAGATATGTTCTCAAAACACATGGAATGCATTTAAATTTACATATCAAGTTAATTTAGCTAAATTACATAACAAAACTAAATTGTCAAATTAATTTATTTACAATTGCTTGAAAGTTTTTGTTTAAACGAAAAATAATTGTAAATTATTATTATTTAAAGTAAAATCTATTTATTTACTGCAGTAAATTTAAGAAGAAGAAAAATTTTGGAAAAAAAAAAGTTAGTTTTTTCAAGTGGGTCCAACCGAAAAAAGCCACATGAGAATTTTCAGGCTGGGATCCACATTGGCAAATTTCAAGGTTATAGTTGAAAAACTAATAAAAATCCTATTTAATACAGATTAATCTAAAAATCTGATGTTTACAAACAAAGTTTGAGACAGAAAACCCAATAAAACTTAGCTAATAGCTAAAGACAAAAATTCTTTGTAAAAAATGTACCATTTTTTACATAATTCAAATTTTTATCTTCAAAATATAAGGAGTACTCTCAACCTGTGATGTATGGTCCCAAACATTTACCATTCCTTCTCATTATATTGAACTTCAATATTTCTAATATTTATTTTAAATCAAAATTATTATCAAAAATGACTCTGTTAAATTCGATTTCTATTTTATAGATTATTCAACTGAGCCACTGGATATATGAAACTTCTTTTCATTACTTAAACCTCAACTTTCGCTACACTTAATATAATAAAACTCAAAAAGAAGATGGTGCTACGTAGACTAAAGCAAAAAACTAGAACTAGAATATACCAGAAATGGACAGATAATAGATTATGTTCTCTAAACAAGAACCTTTCTCAGTGTCAGAGCACCAAATGACAGCAGAAAAGAGGTTTAAGGAAAAAGGATAAATAAACAAGTTTGAACATGATAAGTTGTTCAAACTTGTTCCTATTGGTTAAACCACATTAAACAAGTTTGTCCCATTACTTTTCCAGTCATTTGGTATAAATGTTCTGACACTGAGGAAAGTTCTTGTTTAGAGAACCTAAATTACAGTATGCCCATTTCTGCCTTATTCACATTTGTTGCTTCGGCAATAAAAATCACTTCGTAAACTCCTAAAGTTGTATTCTTGAATCTTGATGGTCGTGTCATGGGGCAAATTCGGGCAGTGAGCTACTGATCGAAATAGAAATAAAAATCACAAAATTGGGAATTTCCACAAAAAAAATTTTTTTTAAATATCTGATACTTTATACTTAAATACATTTATTGATCAAACAATTCATAGAGCTTTTTAAAATTAACATCTCCATTCATATTAGCATAGTTTTCTATTAAACAACCTAACAAGACAGGAACATTAACAACAGTACCTTCAACTATACCACAGTAACCATTAATATTATGCTGAACACCATATGAAATATGCAGTCGTTTTGATACAAAGTCATTATGTCGAGACACGTGTGCTACAGGAACATAGCAAAGCATAGCTGGTGACCACAATTCTATTTGCACACGGCGACTTTCGGTGCAGTTTAATCTTGGAGCAGCAACATCAACAGTTCTGAATGGAATTTTAAAGTGAGAATAACAAGTTAATAAAACTTGTAACATTGAATCAAATTCAGTTGTTTCATTTGTGGTTTCCTCCAGAACTAAACTGTGAATACTAGATGACTGCACAACAGAGAAAAGACTTGGTTTTTTACTATTTCTGTTGCCAGATTCATACCGCCGACCAATGGAATAATATTTGGCAGGAAGAGTTTCAACAGAGGTATTCATATTTATTAAATAGGCACATAGTGACTGAAATGTGGCCCCTCCCACAAGATTAAGGTTCTGAATCATTTTAAAAGATGCCTTATTATTTTTCAATGGTATACATTGATCACATGAATACGGATCTAAACCAGTAGCTTCAAGGATAAAAGATTTAACAAAATCAACACAAGACATAGGTGCAAATTGCATTTCTTGAAGTTTATCCGAAAAATAATTTGTAGCCAACATTTCCAATTCTGCAAGAGAACTTTTCAGAAAATATGCTGTTGGACTAACATGTACGAATTCTAAGAGAGACAAACGTTCTCCGATTTCAGTGTGAGATAAAGATATAGAGTTATTTTTCGAAGGTTCAACATGAACTGTTGCAGAATCATTCAGCAATGGTGTTAATGGATCTAATATATTAGGAATTTCTGCCAACAATGGCATCACAGGGTCTTCAATATCATACAACTCTGTTTTTGCAAATTTAATTTCTTCCAAGCACTCAGTCGATTGCTTGCGCAACGCATTTGCTTCCTCAATAAAATTCAATTCTTTAAACCTATTACACTCCTCCTCGATTTCTGAAAATTTATCCGAAGCATTTTGATGTTTTTCCTTTTTTATAATCCATTCATTCATAATTTTTAATAAGTGGTGCACATCAAGTTCAATACCTCTAGCCTTGCAGGATCTTTGAATATTCATCACATTTTTTTCTGTGTAATTAAAGTCTATGATTGGTTTGACCATTTGATAAAATGTTCCACCATGTCTCCCAGGCACAAAAAGTGAGGAAACTTTAGCTTCAGAAGGAGAAGCATCTTTGTTTATTTCGTGAATTACAGCAATATCATTTGTATTTAAAGTGGATAATCTATTTATATTCAATTTAGAATGCAATCTTGGGAACAAAAATTTACATTTTAAGAAAGATTTCATGTCTTCCAATTAATTAAGGAAACTTAAAGCCAAATTTGATAGTTAATAATAAACAATTGAATTTATTTTCAGATTGTCGGCAAATTTATGAATATTGTTGTTAAATAACTTATTTAAGAAGTTTCCAGCTGTCTATTTCTGTATAGTTAGAAACTCAAAGATTGCCAGTTACTTGACTTACGAACCGTTTTTACTACATTTAAATTTAAATTCCACGTTTGTGTTTCAAGTTTTCACAGGTTGTTATTTTGAAAAGATGGCCAGTATTTGAGTTTATTCAGTTCTTTTTAACAATTTTTTATGAACGTGTGACTCGATAAACGGATACAAATCATTTGGGGTTTGCTCTGAAAACTTCAAACACTCACTCACAGTTTCTTTTATCGTACAGTTTCGTTTTCGAATTTGGATCTGCCATCGGAAAAGAATCAAAACAAATGGCGGTTCTATGTCGAAATCGATTATTTGGGCTGTGCAAATTTACATTTAACATCAATAATGCTTCTAAATATAGAACAAACAACGTGAATTTTGGTTATTCAGGATTCAAAATAAAAGATAAGCTACATTCCCGACAGTTAGCTCAAGATTTTATTTTTCAATTAAATCATAAGGAAAGGACTATTCTTTTCGAAGAATTGCAATGCTTTCAAACTCAAGGTGCTGCTATTCAAGGTTAGTGTTTAAATAAAAAAAAATTATTTCTAAATGCTTAAAAAGCTGAAGCCGCTTTAATTTGTCAATAAATAAGGGGGGGGGGGGATTTTAATGAATTAATACGGCACTTTTTTTATTTTATTGCTTACTTAATTTTAACCATTTGCTATTGTACTAATGTCATTTTTTTAATATATTTAATTCAACTGCATGTAAGAAAAGCTTTATTGCATTTTTTTTATTTATAAAAAGCTTTTTAATTGAACTCTACATAAACATGGCTTAGTTCTTTGAACTTCTATTTTTCTAATCTTTTTGTA
Source organism: Parasteatoda lunata (assembly GCA_949128135.1). Classification (NCBI taxonomy): domain Eukaryota; kingdom Metazoa; phylum Arthropoda; class Arachnida; order Araneae; family Theridiidae; genus Parasteatoda; species Parasteatoda lunata. Next base: position 7,229,997 of record OX421978.1, read on the forward strand.
AAAAGAATTATTTATGTTTAAGTATTTAATAACTTGTTTGTCTGTGAATCAATCAAGTTAACTCAATGTTATAATACTGTACACATTTTTGATATTTTTATATTATAAAAAACTAACATTTAATTTTAGTAAATACGTACCGAAAATAATGCTGTGTGTAGTAAATATTTAGTTCATATTTGTCTAGCATCGATTTATTCAAGTTATCCAAACTAAAATTACAGAAATGAATTCATTTTTTAAAAAAGTGTTTAATGCAAACTAAATTGATTAAAATACACTGTCATCTTCCTGGGTATGCTGAGTCTAAAGAAATTGTAAATTCTCAGAGTCTTATAAATTAAAATTGAAAACTTGACCATTGTTAATATTGCTGGGGCACTCATTACACAATTTTGGATTAGTTTAAAATTTTTCTTTCATGTGTGTATAAATGAAAAAAAGAAATTCTACCTTTTTGTAATTTAATTTTAAGTTGTTAAATTATGAAATCAATTTTTCTTTTTTCCTGACTGATTAAAAATTTTTCTATCACATGTTTTAAACCTGTTGATAAAATCTGTGATTATATATAAATTGGGGTTAATTTTTTTAAAAAGATAGTCATGTGCAATATTTTGATTTCTCCATATTGTTTGAAATACTGTTTTCATAAAATTAATGCATGAGAAGTTTAAGTTAGTATTACAACACAGTTCATACATACTATAAATGTATAATTTAGATATTATGTTATTCTGAAGTGCTACCATATATAATTAGTTTTGAATGAACAATTTCAAAAATTAAAATGTATTTTTAACTTTTAATTGTGTAAAATTCTTTGTTTAGTACCATCTTTAAAAGATAATTCTAAAACATTTATCCTCTGAGCATTAGTATTAGTGCATTAATTTTCTGTTTATCATTTTCTTGCATTAAAAAGAAATGTGGAGAAGTAGTGTGTAATAGGTAAATTTCAGTACTATTTTCTTGTGGAGCTTGAAATAGTACTGAAATTTACCTGTTATACACTACTTCTCCGCATTTTTATTTTTAATGCTAGACTTCGGTACTATATTCATTAGAAGCGTGAGTCCTGCAGTAGACTGATCGTAAAGACGCAGTTCCCAGTAGAAGACCAAAGTCAAGCATCACTGGCTGCAGTCAGTAAGCGAATGAGTGACCATTTTGATCAGCCCCAGTAGAGACCGAGGGTGTGCGGTAACACTCCTCGATAAACTGTTCTACCTTAAAGTGCTCGATTTCGCGCACAAGTCATCGGGCTACCAAAGCAGGGGTGCTATCCTCTCTGCAAAGGGTAAAACTTTTATGGCAGGTCTTCGTATCATCCTCAGGGATGTTTCCCAGATAGCAGCTCTAAAGCGATGTAAATAAAGTATCCACCTACCTTAGGAGCTTGACTTTTGCATCTGTAATTTTTAATGTATTTTTAAATAATTACGGTTTTTAAACATAAGATTTTTAAATATAATATTGTTTTTAATTAATTGTGTGATTATTTCCGTATAGTAGACCAAGTAAAATCAGAACCTCCATCCACTTCTCAGTTAAAAGCTATTGCTCTTCACAGCGCAATGCCATTCATTGGATTCGGATTTTTGGATAATCTGATAATGATACTTGCTGTAAGTGAATTTTGTTAAGAGTAAGTTGGCCCTTTTATGAAAGATTATTTTCTGTGATGTTTTTAATTTTGTTTTTATCTTTTAACTAGTGCCTATGAAATTAAACATGGTATTCGATCAAAAAGTTCTGCATTCCTATAGATTTATTTTTACAAGTTATAATAAAATATTAAAAATTGATTTCCGTGATTAATTCAACAAAAAAAAAGATCATCGTAGAATTAGTTGTAATTATGTCAAAAGTACTGTTGGCTTTCTATTATCTGAAGTAGTAAAATATATGGAATAATGGAGAACCCCATGGCAGAATCTCGGCGACATAGTCGCAGAACGTTACAGAGTTCTTGTTGAAAGATTTTTCCTCTGAAAAGTAAAAAATTTTAGTTTTCTTTTTTTACAGAAATTTACTTGTAAAATTTGAATCATGCATTTAAATAATCACATTTTGGCACGCTCAATTTATGCTGATAGTATCGTAAATCGATGTAATGTTTCTTTTGTATTTTTGGCAGTTATTGAAATTGATTTTTTTTCGTGTTTTTTAAATATCCCAAACTATTTCAAACAATATGGAGAATTCGAATAGTGCATTTCATTATTTGCTTTTTAAGGCAATGATTCTATCGATTTTTCTGCTATTATTGCTATTGATTTCTCCATAGTTTTTAAATCCAATATTTTTTATACGTTATTATTTATTACAATCAAGTCAAGAAAATTTTATTTTTATGGCATGAACACCTAAGAGAAAATGCTTGCCTGTCACTGGGCAGATTTTGAAGAAAAAAGCATTGCACCAGTTTGAATTAAAATTGTGTCAAGTTAAAGAGCTTAAAAGCAAAAGTGGTTATCTTTCTAGAATTTTGCCTCCTTTTTAAAGATTATTTATTTTGATTCTGTTCATAACTTTTCGCATTAGCATTGTTTATTACTAAACAGTATGTATTTTTTTCATTAATCACTGATCTTAAAATGTGTTACATGCATTTTTTATTATATGGGAGAGCATACATGCATTTTTTATTATATAAAACTCTGCCCTATCCAGTTCTTTTTTTTTTTTTTTTTCTGGATTATCTTCCTATTACATATGTGTGTATGAGAAATTCAAAAAACCATTTTATTCATGTAATATTTTAGTTCAACTCTGTTTTTTTTCTACCAATCTTAAAATTAACTTTCTCACTAGTTATTCTTTTTTTTTTTTTTTTTTTTTAGTTCTAAAGACTGTTGAATGTAATTAAAAGATTTTCTGTTTACTATTGTTTACTAACTAGTAAATATAAAATCTTTTTTGTATTTAAATGAATTTTAAAATATACACCCAGAATGTATTAAAAAATGTTTGTGAAATTTAATATTCATTTATAGAAAATCTGTTTTTAAAATGAATATTATAACATAAAATTACTTTATAGGTAAATAAATTCAAATTGATCTTAGTTAGACACCATAAAAACATATTTTCGTTCATTTAAAATTGGGTTTAAAGTACAATTCGATTTTTGGGGAACGCTAAATTTGCCCATTTTTTAATTGTTAATTATATTATAACTCCAGTAATGATAAAGAGAAATTTATTTAAGGGTTATAATAAAAATTAAATGATATACATTAAAAAAGTAAATTGTTATGAATAACTATGTTAATGGAAGATACTTAAATGAGTGACTGATTAAACATTAATTGGGTACAATAGTTCCAATCATTTCATTAATAGAATAAATGCTTGTATATGGTTGTTAAATTGTTTTGTTTCAGATAAACTAAAAGGTAAATATTAACAAAATATTGAAAACACTCTTATGGTAGCAATTCACAAAAATTAAAAGAAAACTTAATTAGCTTGCTTAAACATGGTTCGTAGCATTTTTAAAGTGTTTAAAGGTACTTCTTTTCAATTTTCGTTTTTTAAAAGCCCTTATAGGTGCTTTTTTCATTGGGTGTTTTTAAAAAGTATATAATTTTCCCTTTTCGAAAATGAGAGTTTTTTTACAGTGTCGATTTTTGCCATGTATTATGCAAAAGCCTGCTTTGTTTTCACAATTCATTCAGCCACAATCTATTTCGGCGTACCGTCATCCATAGCGTATTAAAGCGTCAATCATTTTACATGTTTGATGAAATACTTGTGAGTCCGCATGTGCGTCAACTGAGCTGGGGTCGGTGAGATTATTGCTCTCTTATGTACAACTCTGCTGAAATTTGAAAGATATTCTCAAGTTCAGACTTCATTTTCCACCCCATTTGATATTAAACCGAAAAATCTCTTGATCATTTTATAATTGCTAATATAATCAAGAAAAAGGGTTCTTTGTCAGAAACTAATTATTTTATCATGATCATGTAATAGTTTAAAAAATTATTTTGCATTTTGTTAATGTACATAATGCTTAAAAAAAAAAAAAATTTCAGTGCTTAAAAAGGGCTTATTTTTTGTTGAAAAATTTGGCTATGCACCCTGTTAAAGTATTGAAAGACTCTTCTGAATTCCCTTTGACTTTTGAACTATTTTACCATATTGTTTGGCATAGCATGTCCTCATTTGGACAGTAAACCCTACACTCAATCAATCTTCTCAGTTCCAGAGATTACAATTAATTTAATTGAATATCAATGTTCTATTCTATTTCTTAAAAAAACATGGTATTTATTGGTAATGACTTTTTTACTCATATGAATGATAATGGTTAAGTTTATGGGATTTTTTTTTCCCTTTAAATTTAGGGGGATTATATTGATGCTACCATTGGTGTTACTTTAGGTATTTCAACGATGGCAGGTAAATATACATAAATTTTTGTCTATTCTCCTTTTACACTTTTTATTCATTTATACTCGGATATCTTTACATATCATGAGTGAACAATATATTTTGATATATTAGACAGGTTTACTTAAATTTTCTGGTTTCTCATCTATCAAAATTTTACTTTTTATAATAATTTATCCAAGAAAAAAATTATCTCACTGTGTTAATAATTTATTTAAGTAAATAAATTATTTCACTGTGTAAACAATTTATCAGAAAAATAATTTATCTCACTGTATAAATAATTTATATACATAAAAATTTTATCGCAAGATTCAACTGAGTATCATTATAACTATATTTCATGTGTGTATACAATGGTTAAAATGGCATTTTAATGCCGCGTATTTATGTTAATACGTTTAATATTTATTTCAAATTGATTAGCAATCAAGATTGTTTATGTCTTATTTCATTATCATGCCAATATCAGGGATGTGATTCTTTCACAGATTTCTGCTTTTTTACAAATTTTTCCATTTTTCCCGCTAATTTCCTCAGAAAAATTTTTTTTTTGAACAAGTTAAAATATTTTATGAGGAATTTAATTTTTCGCGGAGTGAACATATTGAAGTCCTCGTTACTTCCTTTGAAGTTTCTCTAAAAATCATTTCCATAGGATAAAACTGGTTGACCTTTATACAGGGATGAGATTTTTTCGCTTTTGCCTCTGGAATTTCAGCCTTTTTTATCAAAAACTCAGATTCTCTAAAAATTTCGTTATTTATTTATTTTTTTTTTTTTTTTTATAAATATCCCGCTTTTTTTTTTTTTTTTGAAAATTCAGTCTGAAATAAAATATTTATATTTATTTACGATTTTCAAAGATAAACAGAAAATTCAAACTACGTCCTAGCTGTTAACCCTTCCGTATTTTTAGCTATTTTCTCCGCTTTTACGCACAGAAAATAAGATTTTCCGTATTTTTATTCATCTGCCAGATAGCTCCTATTTTCGCAATTCAGATGTCGTGAATCTGTTGTCTGGCGTAAAAGCAAATGAAAATATATATATATAGGTGGATTTGCAGTGAAAATATTTATTTGCTCATTCAATTAATCTTGTAAATTTTTATTTATTATGTCTCAACAAGAACAATACAAATAAGCCTTTTAGAAATCTGCAAATATCTTGATTCTTATTCATGTCCAGACTCTGCAAATATCTCGATTCTTATTCACACGATTTTAATATCAATCATCGATTTTCGTATTTACCTGATTTAAAAGTTGCGCTTTGCGATTCTTATTTACGCTATTTAAATATCGTACATTATGATTCTTATTTACGAGATTTAAAAATCCAATATCGCATTTTGTATTTATGCATTTTTAAAATCGCGATTTTATTATCAAACATCGATTTTTGTATTTACTTGATTTAAAAGTTAAACATTGCAATTCTTATTCAGGCGATTTAAATATTGTACATTGCGATTCTTTTTTACGATATTTAAAGATCCAATATCGCGATTTGTACTTAAGCGCTTTTTAAACCCTATGTAGCAATTCGTATTCACGCGAGCTTAAAATCCAATGTCCTGATTTGTTTTTGCAGTTCTAATATTAATCATCGATTTTTGTATTTATATGTGCTTTAAACATGAGACTTTGTGTGATTCGTATTCACACGATTTAAAAATTACGCATCGTGATTCGTATTTACGTGATCTGAAAATTACGCAAATTTGTATTTTAAATTCAATATATAGTTTACTATTCATGTGGTTTAAAAGCTTCCTATCGGGATTCATATTTTCTCAATTTAAAATCATGAATGTGATTCATATTCATACAATTTTAAAATTAATCATCAGGATTTATAATCACATAGTTTACAAATTTAAAAATCACACTTTTTTTGTCAAAGTTTTGTATAATTTTGTATTTGTATATGTGTATATATATATATATATATATACATTCTTGGATTTCCACTGTTTTACTTTCTGACTACTCCCTGCAATATGTATTTCAATTCTTTATTCATTGTATACTTAATTTTTTATCGTATACTCGCAGCTGCTGGTTTTGGCAATACGCTGTCTGATGTTGCAGGTATTGGGTAAGTTCTTAATTTATACAACTTTTATTTATGTATATATTTTTTTAAACTCACTACTGACAACTTTTAGTATAAAATAATTTTCCCTAAGTAATATATCATTCTTGGAAATTATTGTTTTTATTTCTTATTTTTTTAGAAAATATTACTGATACTTACATAAAAACTCCCAGAAATTTGTAGAGAATTCTTAGAAGTTATTAAATTTATTTTGTTTTGCTGGTCGTATTTGATCAAATATGTGATATTTGATGAACATTCTCAATTGTATTTAGATTTTATTACTTTTTCAATAATTTTAAATTTTCTCGCCAAAACATATTTTTCAATTTGTTGCCATATAAAAAAAATGAATAAAAAATTTATTGATAAAATTTAGTTGCTTTTGCAAAATGTTTTTACATGTTAATTATTAGGCTCAAAATTTATGTTTTATAATAAAAAGATTCTATCTTAATTTTATAATTTAAATTATGTGGACAAAATTAAGGAAATAACAAGCAAATAATGGTTGGATCTAATTTTATTAGTATATTATCGTAATTCTTTATAAGTTATACAAATTATTATTTATTTGCTTTTTGACAAACATTATTTGTATATAGCCTCACTCAGTACATAAAAGTTTAGTTTCTTAATCAGGTTAATCTCAGGTACTTGACTAATAATAATGATTTTTTTTTTAAATTGTTTTTAAAACGTTTAATTATCTTTTCATGTTATTTCTTTTATATTTTTAGGTTTTCGTTTACTTCAAAAAAATTCACAATAAGAGTTTCATACTTTTCTCATTTTACAAAATTTATCCAAGATTATTGGCTTCAGTTGCAAAAATCTTTACTTACTTAATTCATTCTGTTCTAAGATTGCATCATAGATGTTTGCCAATAACTCGAAAACAGAAGCAGAGACTTGGATTTTTTTTTCTCCCCAACGGTTTGCACTTTTTTGGAAGTTGATTTATAAATAATTACCACTTTACACAGTATTTAGTTTGGGGACTATGCCAAAAATACAAAAATTCTATTGTTAAAAACCCATTGATACAGATTATAATTTCCTTAATATCTTCACAGAGTAGTATAGCGTTTTTGTCACAGATTGCTACAATTATTTCCAACCCTCAATTTTGAGTTGTTCGTATGCAATATAAAAAGTAATGTAAAAATAAAAAGCAATGTCGTTTCATTGTCTAAAAATGCAGGGTCATGGAAACAGCATTGTTACAAAATATATAAACAATTTGAAGCAGATGAAATCTTAGAAAAATCATATTTAAAGCTCACATGTGCGTGAAACAAATATGCAGTCTAACATAAGTTATCAAACATTGAGCCGCTGCGACTCTGTGTATAGGGCCTTCCCTTCCTCTATCACTTAAGCAATACTAGTTTATACTTAAATATTATCTTATTTTAGACTGTACGATTTTAAATCTCTAAAAACTTTAAATTCTAATAATTTAAAAAAAGCAGATTAGTTTGTTGTCGAAGATGGTTAGCATTTTAATTAAGGAAAAAAATTATTTGATGAAATATTAGTTGTGTTGCTTGAAGCTTCACAATTTTTTCAAGTTTCAATTAAATTTTTGTGTTTTCTTTCTGTGTCTGATTTTTAAGTGATTTTCTTTTCTTAAATTTTTATTCATTGGCCATTCTTTTTGTAATGCACATAAGCTTAGAGAGTTATGAAATAGTCAATAATTTGAATCTGGTATGGTGAAACTTTGCCAGATCAAAAAATCCCCTTACTATAAATTTTTGTTTTTGATTATAAAATAATGACAATTGTCTTTTCTTTATCAGCCTGTTCATACTATTCAAGAATATTTTTTTTCCTTAATCTCGCAGAAAGAATTTTTTACAGAATTCTATTTACATCAATAATAAAATTAATTTTGTCTCCTAAGTTAAGCGTGTTAACTTTTTCTAAAACATTTATTGATAAGCACTGTTTCTACACAAACTCTATGAGCCAATTATATATAGAAAGCTCATCCAAAACTTGATGGATTTGTAACAAATGTGCTAAAAATGAATGAATACATCTTTGTAGAATTATTTTAATTGCTGACAGCATAAACAGTATGGAAAAAAGAATACTTCTCATCATTCTTTTCTCTAACTCTGATTCAACATGTTCTGACAAGTTGAGTCTATTGTGCATAGATTGCAATAGACAAAAAAGTGTTCTTTTGTTGTTGTTATTACTATATATATACTTCTTTATCATTTTTCTAGAACAAAAAGTAAAATGATAAAGAAATACAGTATAGAACCCAAAATCCGGCACTCACGGGACCGACAAAACTCCGTATTTTGGAATTTGCCGAATTTCGGATCTCTTCTTGAAATTCCAATATGGCGCCCATATATTATGATAATTCAATTATGCTGTTAATTTCAGAAAAACTAATAGATTTAGCTAAGTTCCGATTGTAGATTATGATGGTGTGTATTGAAAACAGTCCCATCTTAAGAAATTTCATTAATTAAAATATTAATCTATATAATGTAATCAAGGAGAAATAATCCAAAGAAAAAATAATCCAAGATATAATAACCGAATAAGAAATCGTTTTTTCTTCGGCGCAAGATCATTGTTCTCATTTTTTCTTTACATAACATTTTGTTCTAACTAAAGATGCTCACCTCGCAAAAAAAAAAAAAAACAAACTAACAAGGAACTGCAAAAAAAAGTAACAATTAATGCTAAGACACTAACAATAAATAACTACAAAAAAGAAGCAAACAACTAATATGGATTAAAAAAAACGAATTTCGGATCTCTTCCGGAAATTCAAATATGGCGCCCATATATTATGATAATTCGATTATGCTGTTAATTTCAGAAAAACCAATAGATTTAGCTAAGTTCCGATTGTAGATTATGATGGAGAGAATTGAAAACAGTCCCATCTTAAGAAATTTCATTAATTAAAATATTAATCTATATAATGTAATCAAGGAGAAATAATCCAAGATATAATAACCGAATCCTCCGAATAAGAAATCGTTTTTCTTCGGCGCAAGATCATTGTTCTCATTTTTTCTTTACATAACATTTTGTTCTAACTAAAGATGCTCACCTCGCAAAAAAAAAAAGCTAACAAGGAACTGCAAAAAAAAGTAACAATTAATGCTAAGACACTAACAATAAATAACTACAAAAAAGAAGCAAACAACTAATATGGATTAAGAAAAACAAGTTAACAATTAAAAAAAAAAAAGTAACAGTTAATAACAAATAAAAAGATAAATAAATCGAATACAAAAAAGCAAAAGGGATAGAATTCATTTTGTACACCACTTGGTAGTTTCAATATCAACAGGGTGTGGCCAATTTATGGTCAAACAGGAGAGGAAAAAGTGGGGACAAACCAGTAAAGCACTTGCACAGCTGTCAAGATTGATTGATCAGTTTCTTCCAACTTGCATTTCTTTATTTTGTTCATTGGAAATGCAGATGTTTTTACTTTCCAATTTCACTTCATTTTAAACTGCTTTAAGAACAGATGTTTTAATTGACACAGGCTTATTTATTTTTTCATGCTTTTTTTTATTTTTAAAAGATAAAATATAGTTACTTACTTCAAGAGAAAAAAAATCCAAATAAAAAGAGAATATGACAGAATTTTTTTTTTTTTTTCGCATCAATAAAAATTTCTTTATAAAAAATAATAAATTAGGTCGGGTTAAGTGCCGAATTTCGGGGTGCCAGATTATAGGTCCCATACTGTACTCTTAAAATTTCACATAATTAATTACATGATGCATAAATATTTCACTATTCTGAAAAGAATTTTATTTTATCATAAATTATGTTTAATATAATAAATTATTTATAGCTCTGCATTTTATGTGGAAAGGATAGCTTCAAAAATTGGTGTTGAGGCACCGTCTATAACCCCGGCTCAGGCAAGTTTGTCTAGAACACGATGGTGCATAAATCTGGTAAGATATTATTTTTTTATACCTTTCTTTTCCTATAAGCTAGAATTGTGAATTTTAGTTAAATATTAATATTGCAATAATATTAGTCTTTTAAAATTTTACTTTAAGAATTAAGCAAATTTATTTATGAACAATTGAAAATTGTACCTTTTAATTCTTTACTTTGCCATTGAATTAAATTAACTATAGCAGAATTATTTTTTTATTATTTTGTTATCTGATGATATTTATCTTATTTCTCTACTTTTTTTCTAAAATATATGAAAATGTTATTATTGCTAAAATTTTATTTAAGTATATTTAATTTTATAATTATAAAGAATTATAATAAAATTCATGTAACAAAATTTAAGCACTCTTCAGCACTTTTTTCCTTACCTAATAAACATTAATATTTTGGAAAATTGCAAGAATAAAATTTAAAAAGAAATTAAATATTTAAAAAGATTTTAACAGCTGCTAGTGGATTTTGATGTGAAAATGAGTTTAGTTTTATTCTATTCTGTTACAAAAATAATTTACAAAATTTGAAAGTCGAAAACTAAGTTTGAATAAAATATGATTTTATCACAAATTATTTTTCTTTATACCACAGAAGAAATTATTTTTCCATGTAAAAAATAGAAATTTTGTAAATTAGTTTATAATTAAAATGTTTGTATTTGATGTATATCATTAAATTCTAAAGTTTGGCTGTCATGTAATAATGCTTCCTGTCTAAAAACTATAAATACAGTGCACAAGGAAAAAAATGAACCACTGTGAATCACTTTTGTTCTAATGAAGAGATCTTCAGGTTTCAGAAATCAATAGAGATTTTGACCTCAAATATGTTATTTAATGAGTGTAGATGAGATTTTAAATTACAAATTCAGACAAGAGAATGTACTTTCTCTGTAGCATAAATTTTCTTTCGATGGATTTGGATTTCTGATCTTGAATATATATAAGGGGTAGCTACACTCTTGAAAATATGGTCTCAATGGTTTGGTAAGGAAAGTGATAAGAAATTTGCCCCGTGGCAGAAACAGGGCGACACGGCGACATTATCGCAGAAAGCGACAGAGTTCTTGCAGAAAGATTTTTTTTATTTGGGAAAAAAAAAATTTTGGTTTGGCAGAAATAAAAGTTCTCAAAAAAGATTCTGCAGAAACAGAAGCTGTTTTACAAAAAAATAATTTTTACACAGAAACTTCTGCAGAAGCAATAATGGTTCTGCAAATTTTTTTTCTTACTGAATAGTTTTTAAATAATTGTTTTTCTAGCGTACCGCGGAAGGGGAAAGCGCTCGTGATCTTCCGTTAATCTCCAACACAAACAGTTACTGGATAAAAAGGGGAGAAATTTTTTCCCCTGTATTAAGCTATTTTTGGAAATTTGCCAACTTCGGCCTCTATCGCTGGCGCAGTAATTTGCTTTGAGTTTTCTTTTTGCACTTATGTGGAAAATTTCATGCGCAAAAAGATTCTTTTATCTTTTTTTAAAAAAAATCATGTCTAGCGAAAAGGCTATTTGTTGCTCTTGTGAAGCAATAATAATTAAAAAAAAATTGAAAACTCATTTTTCAAGACGGCATTCCGAAGAACAAATAAGATAGAAGTCGACAACATCTAGCAATGTCAGAGATATTTTTTCTGGAAAGCGACAGGAAAAAAGAGGAGAAGCTTCCCCCGCTACTAATATTAAAAAATTAAAAAAAAAAAAAAAAAAAAAAAACGTTCTAGATTCGAACCAAATATTCTTACTAGTAGCGATCTCGATAGTAAGGATGAAACAGCATCTCCAACAAATCAAGAAATTTTAGAAGCAGTCAAAGGTAAAAAATAATTATATATATATTTTTTAAAGATAAAATGCCTATATCCTTTGAATTAAGTCGTCGATATAAAAATACACTCGCAATCTGATGATAAATGAAATAAAGCCTGATAGATATCTCACTATCTACGATTTTTTGGCATGCGAATGAAAACCAGATTGGTGGAAAATATTTACAGACGAATCAAACAGGTTTCCATACGCATTCGAAAAAAATCGCATCCAATGAGTATGGCTCTAATACCGATGTTTCAGTACTGATGAAGACGATTTCGTTTCGAAATGTTGAATAGACTTGAGCGTATTAAGGCGTAAACCGCTTCTGCGTACTTCGTGGGAAATCAATGCTATATATGTACACAATACAGTGCGACTTCTGTTACAAATCACAAGCGCTGTGTATTTTTTTCGTTCTGAACTTAATCTGATCACGAAAAAAGTTTAATTTACCTCCTTTTTTTAAAATAAAAAAAATCTTTCAATAAGTCAGCACAATATTAATCGAATCTAATTAATTTGTAATTGTTTTCATATAGAAAAAATTGAAACAAAGATTGCGTTAATTTTTTTGCTTTTAGAATTCGGATATAGTCAATCCTATTTTATTATTTTGATTACTCAACTTCAATATTGATTTTTTCACCTGATTTGTTTCTGTACCTGATATAACTACTATAATGAAACTGTTAAATCATACTGTTTTAAAATGATACTTCAAATTCAGTTATCTTGTTTTATAAATTTAATCTTTTTGTCCATTCTTAGCTATTTTTATAAGTTCCATCTTATTACAGGTTCTGGGTAATCTTAATTTATGTTCTAGTAAGCATTTTTGTCTGCAGATCTATACATTTATAATTTTTCTTTATTACCAAAGATTATGCAAATTTAAACTTAAATAATTTAAACTTATTAAGAAATTTAAACTTATATTATGAAATTAAGAAAATAAAATCTACACAGTTTTATTCTATGCATGTAGGCTTTTTTTATAAACACGAAGTGTATCTATTCTTATAAATTCATTACACATATATTTATAACGATAAAAATATTTTGCAGAAAGATATTGGTTCTAGTTAGGTTTGTCGCAGAAAGCCAGAAAAAATTCTGCCACAGGGGAAATTTGGAGCCTATAATGTTAGTTTTGCTTAATTTACCATCTCTCAAAACCTTTTAAAGTGAATTGAAAAATTTTTGCCTTCCATTGTTAAGTCATTTGTCCAAAAAAAAAATTTGATTATTATTTATTTCTGATTTATTTTGCTTAAAAAATAGGTGAAAAAGCTTAATTGTAAAATATAAAAAATTTTACCTTAATTTATAGATTGTGATTTTATATAAAAAATTATAAAATTTGAATAAATCTGTGGAATAGTTCGTAAGAAAACAAATTTTTAACAAGACGTCTTGTAAATATGATGATTTCTGTTGGCAACCTGGAAATGGCCTTAAACATTAAAAAGAGAAAAAAAATTTTGTTGAAAAAATTGGTTTTCAATCTGTTATTAATTATAGAGATCATTTTTTCTTTAAAGAAATCAAATAAATAAACCAATATTTGCTTATTTACTCTCATGATATGTTTTGAAAATTTCTTATCAAATCTTCTGAAGGGTTTGTAACAAAATTAAACCATATTTTAGCAACAAAAGTAACCAGGAATTTTTTCATTATTTTATAATGTATTTGAGTTTAACACTAACAATACCAACACTTCATCCACCCCAGAACTAGTCTTTTGTTTGGTTCTGGTGTGTTTAATGTTAAAACTTTTTATGGCTGGTATTTAATAAGTTGATTTTCCTTATTTGAAATTATTTAAAATAAGATTTTATTGTATAATTCAGATAATATAATTACTAATACAAATTTGTAAATTCCTCATGTTTTTTTTAGGCAACAAGAGCAACCATATTTTAAATTCACCATTCAGTAAAATTATTATAATTTATCAAGTTTTTCATCTATAATAAAGGTAGACATTCTTCTTTGTTATTCCGGAAAAAAAAAAAATTCAATATAAAATAAAAAGCTCATAAATAAAAGCAAATCTATGTGCAACACTAAAATGAATGTAACAAGAGTAACAATAGAATTGCATTTAAATACTTTTATTTTAAAATTTTTTTATTCTATTAAAAAAATTTTATTTTAAAATATTTATTTAGAAAATAACTATGTAAAAACTTTTTTGTAATGTTTTTTTTAATGAGATGAATGATTTTAAAAGTATCATAAATTACTTTTTTATTTTTACAGAATCCCAAAATTTAAAATAAACAACAACAAAAATCTCATTTATATTACTCATTGGAGTAATTTAGTACAATAAAGCTATACTTATAATTAGTTTCTTAATTTTTTTTTACTTAATATTATTCCTGTTTAACTTTTAATAATAAAACGGCAGTATCTAAACATCATTCCATAGGTTGTTCATGTTGTATTTTTAGTAATAATGTACATAATAAACAACTTCTTTTTCATTTAGCCATTTTTCTTGAATCAAGATAAACAATATGCATATAGTGCAGCTTTCAGTAGAATTTTCCCACACATACCATGGTTACATATACATGGCGGGTACCATGGTTATGAGGAAAAGTCACTTTGAATAGGGGTGTGGGGTAAATAGTTTTGTCTTGATCTAGGTACAGGTTAGCATGAGTAAATCAATTGACACCTTCATTCCTCCATTGCATCCTTATTAGAAATGTGCTCCCACTTATTACCGCAGCAGACAGTCCCAGACTTTTAGTTTGGAAGAGATCTCCTCAAAGCTGCAAAATAGTGTTTAAAATGTGCAGTTTTTTTTTTATTATTTATTTATTTTCTGTGGTTAATTTTTTTTGATACTTTATTATAAATTAATTTTAAAAATCTTATTTATATTAATTTATCATGTATTAATTTATCATGTATTTTATGATGTTTATAGGGGTGCCAAACCCCTGTAAACATCATAATTATCAATTTATTTGTAATTATCGTAAGTTACAAGTCATAAGATTATAGTCTTACAATTGAGTAATAATTGTTAGCTTTTAGAAATTCTGTAATAATTTGATTAAAATTTTTTACCCTCGACTACTAGGAATTATGGAATTTTGTTTGTTAATCCACAATAACTCTTTTTATTTCTTAAACAATTTTGGAAACAATAAAATAAAACAAAAATGATTTGATAGAAACGAGAAATAAATGTATATATCTTCTTCTTTTTAACAAGCTATTGTGAAGCTAATATTTTCTTCAAAAAAGATATAAAACCAAAAGAAAATAAACTAAAATCTAAAATATGAGCCGAATTTTAAAAGTTCAAATAATGTTCAAATGCCGAATGATAAATAACAATAGGGCTAGTTCAAATTTCACCAAAAACTGAGACATTTATTCCAATTTAAATTTATCATTTTATAATGAAGTATAAAATACAGACAGCTGTTTCGGATGCTCAAAGGGCAACCTTCATCAGTGCAACAGAAAGAAATGAGAGAAAACAGGGTAAATATAAGAGTGACGTCACCAGAGTGTTTAGAGCAACGGCCAATAGGAGGGAAGGGTGAATGGATGACGACGAAAAGGAAGCAAAGAACAAAAAGGTGGTTAGTTAGATTTAATCAGCGATTTCCAAATAGGAGAAAGGTAAGGAACGCTGGATAGGTCATTGACCAACAGTTTGGAATTTTTGAAAATATGATAAAACTCGTAAAAATCTAAATCAAAAATTGAAGAACAATTTTGAATGACTTTAGAAAAAGAAAATTTAAATTATGATTAGAGTCCCAACAATGTTAGATGAGCGTTACATAGATGACCTTTACTTTTTACTCTAAGTAATACTTTTTTTTTATTTGAAAGTAAACTCATGTTTGATTTTATTAATATTACATGATAAAATTAAACATAAAAATTTAAGTAGTAATATATATATATTGCATAATTAGCAACAATTTAAAGTGTATATACATCTTAAAAACTGTGTAACTCAAACTATCTGCATTTCTATTTTATTGTACTTCTTATTTCTGATAGCTAATTTAGAAAGCTGGCCCCTCTGTGCTTGTCATAAATTTTGTGAATAATGTTGTTCAACAAATTATAGGGTCGTGCTCTTGGGGTAATCATTGGATGTCTGCTGGGTATGTTTCCTCTTTTTTTCCGTCGAAGCAAAGAAGCAGAGGAAATAACTGATATTAAATAGCTATTGTAACTTTATTTGCCATTGAATCAAGTTGATTAAGTTTACAGATCTGCTTTCCAATTGCCGTAAGTAAGGCTGATAAATTTTATTTCTCCTTAGTCTTACCTTTTTTAAGATATTTGTATTTAGGTTGGTAATTGTTTTCTCATTGTAATTTTAAATACTAATTTAAAAGTACTTTCCAAAACTAAAATTTTGAAACTATTAAACAAGGACATTTCTAAAACTTATCCCCATTGTTTCACTAGTAATACTATTTGCATAGCAACCACTTTTTCATCTAGCTATCCGTGATTCTTTAAACTTCTAGCTATCCTAGTGAGAGTATTGTGCTGTCCGTCAGTTGCTTGTTATCATGTCCCAAACTGTGTGCTGCCATTAAAACGCGGGTATGCCAGAAGCTGAAAAAACAGTCATCCAGAATAAATCTTTCAACCATGTGACATATGGGTTTGTGCTGCTGCATGATGATGCTTGTTCACACAGTGTTTAGCAATTATAAGATCTTTTATCCCAAATCAAAGGGGGCATGTTTAATAATCCCTTTACCGTTTGGATATGACTCTTGATTATTATGAAGTTGCTTAGGACTAAGCTCTTCTCTGATGAAGAACTTCAAACAACTGACCAGTGGTCGGAAATTGTAAAACACTGAATTTTTTTTATAAGGGATTAGTAAGAAAGAGTTTATAGAAAGCTGTGATGAACACGTGACTACGCTCAGTGAGGTTATTGAAAAATAAACACCTATACTTTTCAGATGTAAAAAAATTTATTTTACCTATGCAGAGTCTTTATCTAAAACAAATGAAGATTTAATTTAGAATTTCACTGAAAAAGTACTCTCTTATTTTATATATTAAGTTTTTCATATTCATTAACAGCTAATTATTTTCACTTGTATCAAAATATCAGTATAAGTGTTTGTTTTGCTTTTAGAAATTTCTGGAATTTTTAGTATGACTCACTGTTTTCAAATTCTATTAATGCTAATCATTTGAATAAAGCAGAATAACTGCATATAGAGCCCGAATAATGTAGCTGAAATGTAAGTGTTAGCTTTTTTGCTATAACTGTTACTCGTATATTCTGTGACTCAACATTAATGATGTTACTTTATAGTGTGCGTGTTGGATCATTTTATTATTGTTATTGTTATCCTGTTCTGGCCTTGGTTTCTCAGCCATCAGTCATCCTCTATCGACAAAAAGTCATCTTCCGCATTATTTTTATCTGTGATGTCAGTAAGCAAAGTTAAGGTGGTTACTATTCCTGTCATCAAATCCTCATAGTGGACATGTTGGAGATACCAACAAACCAGAACAAAGTAATTGATTTTGTAAAAAATCATGTCCTATCTTGAGACAGAAATTAGCCACAACCACAGCTATATGAAAGGTTTACGAAACAGGCTTTCATGATTAGCTCAGAGTCATGGTTATACATTAAAATCATGAAATTGGCTTCTTTTTAATAAGAATTTTTGATAAAAGATTGTTTTTTTTTTGTTTTTTTATAATAACTTTTAATTGCAGGCTATGGGTTGTCTTTCCTCCTTCAGAGCTACCTTCATCTAATTTTTTAGAAGAATTGTCTCTTGTTTGACTGTTAAATGATATTGCTCATTTACCTATTGCATTTTATCAAAAAATGGCGTTACTTCTAAAAATAACGCAATATTTAATTTATAATTATAGCTTTTCTAAATTAAAATATCATAGAGTGTTTATGGAAAGCTTTCATAAGTCTGTAAATTTTTATATAAAAAATAGCTTTTTGTGTAATTTAACGAAAGAATTGATTTGTTGGCATAATATTTATATGATGAAAAAACACCCAATGAAGCAGAATAATGTGAATAACTAATGGCATAAATTTAGACATTAATAAGGTCTAAGGATAACATTTTGTCGCTTTGAAACTAAACCGTGGTAACTCAAAAAAAGTAAGTTTTTCAGGAGAGCAATTTCAAACTTTTCAATAACGTGTATCGCGCTATTGCGATAACGATTTATCTGCTCTCTAAATTAATTTTATGGGACTTATGAAGATAACACGTTGTTTCTTTAAAGGGGTAATTTTTTTTACACAAAATGACCCAAATATCTCATTTTTCGATTATTTTTTTTTGAGCGACTACGGTTTAGTTTCAAAGCGACGATTTGTCTACTTTTATGTCATTATTTGTACGTTATTCATATTGTATTGCTTTATATACTCTATAAAGTACTATATTTATTTTTTACTTTTAAACCCATATTCCCTTTTAAATTTGAACAAAATTTTTATGTTAAGTATTCAAATTTTACTGTTGATTTATATAATGTTTTAGTTATATTGATGAAAAACCAAATTGTATACTAGCTGATCAATCAAAAAATTTTTAATCTTTGTAATCATTTTTGTTAAATTATCTATAATCAGCTTTATGAAATTTGGAATAATGTAATTATTATTATAAATACTATTCAATATCACTCTTTCTATGTAAATATTTAAATACAAAGCAATTATATATATTACCTGGGTAAATTTTTTGATATTCCCCAAATATTCAATAATATATTTCTATATTGTTAACTTTTTTTTAATCTAGTAAGGTTAGTTTACAAAGTTTAGTTTACTGTTACATTTGTTAAATATGAAAGTTATCTGATATTTGTATATTGATTAAAAAGTTTGATGTTTTATTGGTGAAAACAAATTACCACTTGATGCTATACTGAAGTAAATGCCATAAAAGTTGTAAATTATATTCAATTAAGAATTAAATTTCTGTCTTAAAAGAAGAGTGTGATAAATGTTTTGCCAAATTGATTTTATTACACAAAAGCAAATGGAATGTTTCTTTCTTTTATGAAAGTCTGTTGCATAAAAATTCACCATTACATCTGCTTGAAAAAAATTATTTGATACTTCAATAAAAATTATTGACAGAAAAATTCTCTATTGATTTGGCATTATATACTCTTTTAAAAGCAATCTTTTTTTTTCTCATGACTGCTTTTTAGAAAGCTGCTATGTTTTATTGCTCTTCGTTATGATATTGGTGCATAGAACACCTATAGCTGTCCACTATGCAGAATCAGTTGATTTTCATAAATTTTTATTTATCCTTTTTAATGAAACTAAAATGTGATTAGAGCCTTTAGAGAATCCTAATCAAATTTTTCTTGTATATAATATAAAGGGAATTTTGTCCACAAGCAAATACAAATTAATTTTATTTGGAATATTTCAGATATTTTTATGTTGTATATTTTTGCCTGCTTATCTTTAAAAATATCTGAAAATTATTTAACATAAAGAAAGGAGTTTTTTCATCAAATCATCCCTAAACATGTGCAAAAGTCTCATCTAATAAATATTGCAAGTGAATTTGTATCAAATATTGTAGAGGAGCAAATTTATTTTTAGATTTTATTACTTAGATATCCTGTGATTTTTTTTTTCTTAATCATTTTTATTTATTTAAACATTTTAACAGCTATATGCTTTATGTTGATATTTGATTTCAAATTCTATGCTGTCAAATGCAAAAATTTTTATACTTTTACTTCTTGTACAATTAGTGTTGCTGTTTTTTTTTATAATATTGTTTTATTATTAGGATACAATATTTTTAATTCTTTTATTTTGGTTTCTTATTGTATCAAAGTGAATTTTAATGAACGGATTTTCTTTTTGTTATTAAGTATTCTTAATTTTCTGTTGTGTATTAATTTACATTTGTTGGAATTGCAGTGATATGATCTAAATCTATTGTTTAGTTTGAAATGGGTAAACAAAAATATTTCTTCCAATTTTGACATGCAATAACTCTTGAAAAGTTCAGTGAAAAGTTTTTATAAACTTATAAAATATCTGAAACATAATCAGTTTTATACAGATATGCACCAACAAATTGGAGAAGGTGTTTGCCAATTCAACTGTGACTCTTGTCTTCATCAACCTGTTATTAAGAAGGTTATATGTGTGTAAAGGTCCCCAAAATCTGTCTCGTTTGCTAAAACTGTTTTAATGTTTCAGGTGTATTAATATTTAACCCTCCCACTTAAATATTAAGCCGGGTATTTTGCTTTATTTTCAGAATTTAAATTGTACGTCTTGCAAAATCATATAATCACAATAATATACATAATTAAATTCAACATTTTATTGTAATTAATGGTATGATGAAGTTTGATAGACTAATGACTAACTACGAAAAAATTATCTTTGCACCATAGATATCTCATATGCTAGTTAAAGTTCTTTAATGCAAAGTTGCATAAATATTAAAACTATGGTATGGGTTGGCAAAATTCCCTTTCCTAACTAAGGCAAAAATATCAAAATGCCTTGAAAATCGCTTAAATTCCAAACATCTGTAAAAAAAATTTAAAGAATAAGTCAGTTTTCTCTTAAATTTAGCATATGCTCTTAATTGATGCAGCATTACCAGTTCAGCCACACATTCTAATGCATAAGCATCACAACTAGAACCACATAATCTATACCAAAAGCATTATTTTCTACGGTCTAGGAATTATTTATCCTTATTTTAACATAAGCCATGGGCAGAACTTTAGTACCGAAGGCCAGCTAATGTTATCAAGAGCAAATTCCATACATCTAGCCCATTACATGGAATCTTTCAATAAATCACCAGATTCTTAAATTTAGAATTTTACAGCATCTAGATGGAGTAGACTTATTGTTTGGTGATCTTCCAGTGTCAACGCACCAATCCTCTTACCCTCATCTTTTAAGTAACCACCCTTAAAATGGGGTCGTGCTGGGGGTACACTGCACATTACGACTGGAAAACAGTTGTCTGTCAAAGGCTGTTGAGTGTATTGTAATGAGTGCCAACATTGATTGTCATAAATTATAATATGAGCTTGCTTTGTATGCATTCTTCAGCGAGAAAGTAAAATTTAGATTAGTACCCATTTTCAAAACCATTCATTTCTGATTAAGTATAACAATCTCTTTATAACTGTGCGCCAAGTTAAGATTAATTTTTATTTGAGTGTTGTCTTTAAAGGAGTTGTAGATGTATAAAATCTTCTTGTTTTAAAAATGTTGTGTTGCATTTTTTGCAACTGTAGTCTAAGTATTGCACTATTTTTCCTAATAATGCAGTCACCAAACATCCTCTACACTGGGGATTGTTCAAATAGTATATAAACACTTGTTGGCAGATTTGTTAAATAGTTCTTAAGAAAACAAACTTGTTGGTTTTTCCCTTTCTTCTCTTGTATGCAAAGATAAGCAAATTGCTAACCCCTAACTATGCTTGTGTAAGATGTTTTTTAATACTGTTTTGCCCAATATGACTCCTATAATTGTAAAAGTGGTGGCTAGGTGTTATAAAGTGGCTAAATGAGAGCATGTACGACCTGGTGGAAAACTTCAGAGTTAGCGTTGTATCTCAAAAATCACATAAAATATATGGAAAGAGTGAATTATAAAGTTGTATGATTATTAATTTAGTATGGGTAAACACCTTGTGACAATGCTAAGAAAAAGAATGCTTAAAATGTACATTTGTTTGTTTGACAATACCTACATTATGTTGTGAGAGTAAAACTCCTAGGATAAGGGAAAAAATTATTTTAATGTACGTAGCTATTGAAAATGTGTGCGCTCCATATATATATATCAAAATTTGATTAATTAATAAAAGAATTACTATTTCAATCAATGTAACTAATAACTTGTTTTATAGCTACAATTGTGCTTATAACAAAGTTTACTTCTAAGATTCTGATCCAATTATTTTTCCTTACTTAGTTTTTTCATATATTCTTCAAAATATAATTTTGATTTTTTTTAAAAATTAATTTTGAAAGTTGTGACTAAATTGTATTTGAAACTTTATTTTAAGCCAATAAAAAATGCTTATAATCAAGCAAAATAAAGCAGAACTGAATATACTTTATTGCATGTATTTTTTTTGTATCTTACAAGTAATTCATATTTGTTGATGTTTGTAAGCAACAGTGTTTCCTATCTTACACAAGCAAAGTTCAAATTCCTTCACTTTGCTACAAAAATGTTCATAACCTGTTCTTCAAGGTGCATATGTAGTATTTGAATAACCCATTAATGAAATATAAGTGTATTAGCATTTCAATTGTGAAAACATCTTAACCACCTTATGGTAGCTTCCTTCTGCTGTGATAAAACTAATCTTTCTTAACTTTTGCTGTAGTATAAGAAAAATAGGAAATAATACCCATTAAATCAAGTAGTAACTCGATATAGTTAAGTGTTTTTAAGTCTTTTTTGAAAAAAGAATTAGTTATAGAAGAACCTTTAGAGTAGATTTATATTTTGTGGTACCATAATCTCAAAATATTTTCATGTATGATAAAGTCAGTAAAAAAAATTTCATGTGTGAGTTTTTTCCATCTTTCAACAAATTGTAAGTTGTTAAAGATGGTCTGTGTTTGTTGTTATTGATGTAGAATTAGATCAAATTAAGAGAAATTTAATAATCTTATCATTCCCTAATGCATATGCAAAGTCAATTTAGCCATAATGAATCAGTGCATAAAATATTCAGAACAAGCTACCAGTTGTTTAAAAAAATGACCCAAATTTCCAAGAATCAATTAAAAACAGAAGCAGATAAAAATGAATGGTTTTCTTTGTTCTGTTTAGAAAATTATTATTAAGACAACAGATTGCTGAAGTCAAGCATCACTATGTGCGGTCAGTATGCAGGTGGATGACCACTTGGATTAGTCTGCAAAGGGTCTGAGTGTGTGCAGTATCGATCCTCTTTAAACTATTCTATCATAAAGTGTTCAATTTCATGTGCAGGTTGTCTGGCTACCAAAATAGGGGTGCTATCCTCACTGCAGAGGAACAAAATTATGGTGGCAGATTTGCGGATCATCCTCAAGGATGTTTCCCAGACTGTTGCCAATAGCTCATTGTGCAGCTCTAGTGTGACGTAAATGAACTACAACAACAAAACTAGGTAATTTATAGCCTTTAAATTCCGAAATTAGTTGCAGAATTTGTCAGCAAATATGAGTAATTGGGGGGGGGGGGAATATGAAGCAATGTTTCTAGAAATAGCCCCCATTTATAGCAAAAATATAGTGGACTTTTAAGGTCCTGTGCAAATATTTCAAATGGAATTTCCTAACACTGGAAAATATTTTTTTATAATTTTTTACTATCTGCAGTGCCATCTGTTGAGAACTTTGTAACTAAATTAGAAACTTGCTAACAATAAATTTTCTTGGAATGCTGACACCACATATTTTTATCTCATTCTGTTTTTCATTAATTGATTTTTAAAATCTTAAATCATTTTTAGGTCACTGGGTAATTTTGTTATTTATAATAATATATCTTCTAAATCTAACTTTAGTCAATTTTAGATTTCACTTGCTTTCCTTTTTATTATTCTTTTTTTTTTTTTTTTTTTTTTTTTTTTAAAGAATGTAACTTAAAACTTCCAGAACCATTCTGCAGTGTGATTCTTTGTAATTTTTTAATATTATTTCTCAATTTATACTTAATTATTTTAACATTTCAAATAAGGTTATTTCAAATAATGTTGCTGCCATGATGTAAAAAGAAAAATTAACATTTTTTTATGACAATAACATAATATTATAAGAGTTTTTAATTGAGTGACCATTAGTCATAATACAGCATTCAGTTATTTGTTCTGCAAACTTTAAAAATAATTTGTTATTTTTTTTATCCAATAAATATAAAAATGTTTAAACTATCCATCATGATGTAAAAAAATAAAACTTGGATTTTTCTATAAATAGTGTCATTTTGAAATATACTTTAAGTAAAATTCATCATATGAACTAAAACTATTTTAAAAATTGGAAATGTTTTCTCTTACTGAAATTAATTCAATTATAAATCATAAAATATCATTTTTCTAATTAAATTAAAACTTTACTTTTGCATTAATTATTTTCCTGTGTTATAAATTTTTTCTTATATTTATATCTTGGAAAATTGGTCTCTCTTTTTACCTCATAAGGTTTGTGTATTTTTATTTTTAACAAATGTTTATTGAAATTTCCTTTATCTTTCTTGAATATCGTACTCTGTGTGTTTTATGAATGGAATTAAGATTCAATCCCTATTCAATGCTCAAACCAAGCGCTTCATAAAAAGGCTATGGTACAAAAGAATTTCTACCATTAGAGCTTGCAAGTGTAAATGTTTACTATCTCATTTATCACAATGACAAATCACTGTGTTAACTGTTTTTTTTCTCGCTTATAATCTGAAATGAAGTCTAGAATTTAAAATGTCAAAAGATTGCAAAACTTGAAATTTTGCTCTTCATTCCTATTTTAATCAAAAGATTAAGTATTTCTTTAAAGCAGCACTGTTTGTATGGTATAAATGAAGAAGATAGTCATGTTTTTAATTTGTAGTCTATGGTTTCAGAGGAAAAATGATTTGAGTTATCGAAGTTACATTTTTACAATGACGGTCCGAAATGGTTAGCATTAAAAATTTATTTGTAATAATAATATTGTTCTGACATTGCATATTTTACTGCATTTAAATCAAGCCTGTAAAAAAATGTCTACCACTATAGCTTTTAAGCTTAAATGCTTTTTGTCTGTTCTTTTTATCGCAATGACAAATCACTGAGTAAAATGCTTATTTGTCTGTTGAGGTCTCTGTCATCACATGACATTATGCTTTTCTAAATAAGCAATAATATGCTATTTTCATTACTGCTGTGCAACAGTTATAACATGATTATTAGGTCAAGTTTAGCCTGTCTTTAACCAGATCCACCTTTGCTAAATCTGAAAAACATTAGTAGGTAGAAAAGCCACAGCTTCGTTAAAATAGAAAGTGTTGTGATGTAAATATTTAATGTTTAAAAAGTTACACCAACATTTAATTTTCTGGGCTTATAAAAATTTACAAAATTCGAGAATTATTTATTGATTTTGATAATTGTTATCTTAGTAGGAAAATTGCTCCAAAATGGCTATTATTTGAAGAAAAAAAAAACATAATAGTTTTTTACTTTTTTCTTCTTCGCCCAGATAATGCTGTACGGCGAGATGGTATATTAGTTAAGAAATTACAGCTTCTCCTCGAATGTAAGACATTATAAATGTGATTTTTTTTTTTTTTTTTTTAAATTTTTCTTAGGGAAAGAGCTTTAAAAAATTCTTAATCCAACCTCTCCACAAAATTTTGAAACTACGCTGAATCCTAGGATAATCAGAAAAGCAATTCTCAAACTCTTTTCACTAAGATACCAAAGAAAATTTTCTACATGTATGGGCTGTAATGCACTTCACATTGCTTGCAATGTACCCTACCTGCCTTAAACGTTTCTCACAGCATATTTAAGACACTGTATGGTGTGTTTTGAAGATCATGTTTTGTTAAAGAAACAATTGGTTTTGTTACAGGACCAAATAGAACACTGGAGAGTTTACTATGGGTTATGCTTTTTTGTTCTGTTCTTTTTAGTTTAATTATTTATTACTTGCTTTGTAACTAAGTTAGTTTTTTAAATTACTTTTCAAGCAAGGAAAAGCAATAGCCATTTACTTTCCTTTAGTAAGAAGGGATTTGTTAAAATAATATATTCCAACTATAAATACTTGTCTTACGAACAATCAATATTTGTTATTTAAAAAAAGAAATGTCCATACCTATAGTAAAGTGTGTGCTTCCATCTTTGTGGTTTTATCATCTAACAAGGATGCCAACTATTGCACATTTTTTGCCCTTTCTGTGTTTATTATCCCTAACTGCGAAATGAGAAGAAAAAAATTAAAAAATTCATTTATATTTAATTGCATTTATTTTTTCCCCTCTCAAATTTGTAAAGGGCTTGTTACTTGTTTTAAATTTAAAAAATTAAATGTATTTAAGCTTTTTTCCATTGATAAGAAATATATAACTTTTAAGAGTATTGTAGAAAAGTGTGAGAAAAATGTTTGTTGGCCATTGTCTGAGAACCTCCATGTCCATAGCTGTATGCTTGAACCACATGAAAAAGTGTGTGCATCCCTAACCAGGAGGACTGAAGAAGATTTATGTAGTGGCTATGGCGGCATCATACAGTTTTTAATTTCAATCTTATTACAGAAAAATAGTATTGAAACAGAGCAGTATATCATCGAATATTATAGCATAAGTTGGCATCCCTGGTGTCATACTGGATGTTTCGTAGTCATCACCCTTAAAATACAATTTTAGAATTCACATGAAAAATTATAAATTTTATGGGTTACAAATTAATACTTAAATGAGGGGAAAAAAATCCAAATCTCAACTCCTATTGAGGTTGGGAACAACAAAAGAGGAATTAAAATGTTCAAAAAAAATTTCATTTGCCCAATTACACTGGTATGAATTTGCCTTTTAGCGTCGTTCTCAAATTCTCTTTTATCTCTTATTTGCTCATATTAACCTCAATAGTAATCTGTCAAAGTTTTAAAACATTTTCAACTCTTTCTTACTAAAATCTGCATTAGTTTTAATTTTATATGAATATTCAAATTCATAAAAAAATTTTTACATTTTTATACGAATTCTAAAAATATGTGTTATAGGAAGTCATTACGAAACATCCTTATATACTTACTGTATTTTCTGGACTAGGGCCACTGAATTGCAATGAATGTAAGGGGTCGACTTATACATGAGTATTATGTTTGGACAGAGATTTTATTTTTGAAATCTGGCACTTAGCATATTTAATTTATAAGATAAGGTTAATGCTGAAAGATAAATAAAAAGTGCTGCAAAAAAGATAAGTAAAAAGACAGGGAAAATATAAACTTCTTACTCAATCATATATTAGTTTGAATTAAATTCGTCAAAAAGCACCAAGAATTCATACGAAATTAAACATCAGAAGCTAGAACATTATTATTCCAGAGTGAAAAAACAAGAAATGTCTAGTCTTCAAAATAATTCTTACTACTTGTATAAATTTTATTCTGTAATAATAGAAGGTGACAAAAAAAAAATATTTGAGTTTGCTTAAAAATTATTTTTATCACATAATTATCTTTAGATGAGAGTTTCATATTTAGTAAATTCACCGGGAAATACAGTATGTATAAGCATCATCAACCATCAAGGGATTTAGAGCTATTCTGTACCGTAAATGTAAGAAAGCTATTCGCATTTGTGTTCCGAGCCATAGATTAGAGGGAGAAAAGGTACATTCTAGTAGTATTTCTCTATTTCAGAATTGTCTTATTCAATAACAGGGTTAAGACTGCTTTTAAGCGCCTCTAGAAGGCTCTAATTGTACTTCTAAGACCTTAAATTTTAATTTTTCTCTGCTTACTATTCTTAGTGCAGCTAAATTTTAGTATTTCTCTATTTCAGAATTATCTTATTCAATTACAGGGTTACCACTGTCTAAGGGCCTTAATTTAAGTCAGGGCTGATTGTGCTCCGGAAAAAATCCGGATCTCCAGATTTTTCGCTAACAGTGATCCGGAGATCGAAGGTCTAGACGTTTCAAAATATCATTGATCACAGAAGTTTGCGGAAATCAAATTTTCAAAGGTTGTACTTAAAAACACAGTTTAT
Organism: Parasteatoda lunata; assembly: GCA_949128135.1. Lineage (NCBI taxonomy): Eukaryota > Metazoa > Arthropoda > Arachnida > Araneae > Theridiidae > Parasteatoda > Parasteatoda lunata. Next base: position 7,258,041 of record OX421978.1, read on the forward strand.
TTTATGTGTTTTTAAGCTAGAGTCAGATACTTTATAAGCTTATATTCAGGATTATTTATGAGCTGATTTTTTATCAGTAAATAGTTATTATAATCATAGACTCAAGAAAAAAAAGACATGTTTGTAAATTTTAATTACTTCTGCAGGTCATCATAGTATGTGTAAAATTTTAAGCAAACTAAGAAATGTTGAGAAAAAGGAAGAAAAAACCTTGTTCAAATTTTTTTCAATTTAAAATGTTTTTGTTTTTTTCTTAACATAAGAAATTTTCCGGAATTTTGACTTGGGCTCACAATCACCCCTATCTTAAGTCCTATCTTTAAATTTAACAATATTTTTAGGCTTACTATAAAATGTCTTAATTGTGTTTTAGCCTTAAATTTTAGTATTTGTTTAATTCAGAACTGCTGTAATTATGTTATTCAATGTATGATAATTTACTGAATTAAATGATTATTGCTGCCTTTAATAGTTCTTAAATTTAAAATTATTTCAGGGACTTCTAAAAAGTCCTAATTGTGTGTACTTCCTATGCCTTAAATTTTAATTTTGCTCTGCTGATTACTCGTAGCACTGTTAAATTTTTAAAAAAAATAGAGCTAATTAATGGAACTAGGTAATATTTTAGGTAGTTTTAGAAATTTAAAAAAAAAATCTACCATAAATATTCAGTGCTTCATAACTTTTCTCTCCTTAATTTACTTTCAAAAATAGTTTCTTTGATTATTTGAGAACCTTCTAATTTGTTTAGCTTTTAACATTTTAAAAATAAATAAAAATTACTTAAATCTTGATTAAAACTAAATTTTTCTAATATTAAGAAGTAAGAACTCTGAATAGGTTGTGATAGCTAGATATTTGATTAAAGTTTATTATTATATATAATTAGTGTTTTTCATAAATAATATAGAAGTTTAAAGTGCAAGATTTATTTTTTGTTGTGTGTTTGGATTATTTAGTTACAATTAAATAATGCATTTTTCTACCTCATTTATATTTAATAATTTTTTTTTTTTCCCTTTTTGTATGATTATTTATTTTAGGATGTTTTAATATTTCAATGTCCCATTGGTTATTTTAAATGTATTTAGAAAATATTTACTGTTACTTTCTTTGATTTAAATATTGTTCAATTAATTAATTGTAATTTATTTCTAATTTAATCATACAAATATCTATTTATTTGCACTCAAATTGGAATTGTACGCTCATTTTAATTATTCATTTACAATTTTATTTAAATAATAACAATTCGTTGATTTCTATATGTTAAGTATCTATCCATATCCTGGTCATAAATCTCATTATTTTACTCTTTTAATTTAAATGTTTATTATGCATAGAAAAACGCATAATTATTACTTCTTTACTATGGATGAATATAATCTTTATTTGAATTTCCTAATATAATATGTATCTTACTCTTAAATTAATAATATTGTATACAATAATTATTAATAAAAAAATTTATTAGTGATATTGGTGTTATGTCATATGTATGACTAAATCTATAAGGAATACCATAGTTTCAGCTACCTAATAAGTTCAAATTAATCTGGCCTTACTTTTAAATAATCAAGCTAGAGGGATTTGAATTTAAATATGTTTATAAAATAATTAATATGCCATGGTTGAATTGTGTTTTTTTTTTATCTCAAAGCTAATCTGTGAACTAAATAAGTTCAAGATTTTTTTGAGTTGTATTTTTGCGAAAGGTTTCAGAATTATGTTTAAATGCTCATCTAAATCATGTTTAGTGTAAAGTGTCAGAAAATATTTGGTGAAATAATCGATAGAATTCTCCTATTTTTAACATTGTTTTTCTCCTTGAATAATAATCAAACATATCACTGTTTTATACTCATTGAATAAGTTGCTTCATATTCACGACCTTTCTAACGATTGAACAAATTTCTCTTTTGTGTGATCCATTGTATTTCAAAGCCTGTTTTTCAGAATGTCATTTATTTGTGTACACTCAATAAGGGTGATGGTGCTTTGCGCTAATTTGCTAAGCAGATATTGTTTACCATTGATAACTTAAAGGCTAAAACTGTACGCATCTTTAATGGTCTGCTCAGTTTATTCACTTTAAAGCACCATCAACTCTAATTTTGTATAGCACATTATTTTTCTGTTTAATAAAAAAATTATAGCTGACAATTAGTTTATTTATTTGTTAATTATGACATCAAAGGTTTTCTTTTATGAAAGAATATGATTTAAGGTATTGGTCTTCTCTTCGATCAAGTTTCGTTTCGACTTATGCACAGCTTACCTTTTAAACGGTATTCATAAGGATGTGCTTCTATCCTAGATGTTTTGTAACAAATTGTCCTGAAACAAGAACTGAACAGCAAAATTTTCAGAGCTCTTGTTGTAAAAATTATTATACTATTTTTAGTTCAGAAGAGTCTTATGCGCGCAATGCCCGAGTTATGAAAATACGAGTTATTTTTTTAAAAGAGTTCTAGAAAAAGGCAGCCTTATTTTCAAAGCGAATGCAACTATGTGAAAGATTGGAACATCAAAATGCCTGATAATATTTAACAGATTTCGAGAGGCCCGTATGGTAAGGCAACAGTATTTTCACCACGAAATATTATAACTCTTATAGCAAAAGATACTTTTATTAAAAAAAAAAAAAAAAATTAACATCATATTTTTAAATAATAGCTGAAAAATAACCAACTATATATTTTAAATTAGATTTCATTTTTATTGAACTATAAGAAACTTTCGAAATGGTAAAATTTAAAATATTTAATAGCTTTTATTTATTTATTTTTTTTTTTTCTAATTATAATGAAAAATCAATGTTTTGCGGTCTTGGTAAAACTTTATATACATAATTGAAAGATGTGTCAAATGAAAGTTAGGCTTAAAATGTTCATTAATAAGAAATTAGTTGAACAAATTTGTTCAGCAATTTCTTTTAATAATTAATTATTGTCTTATAGTTAATTTAAGTATTCTTAATGAAGAAAAATTCATTGCATGTAGTATTTCGTAAAAAGAAACTAACGAAATAAATATCTTAGAGGCGTCAAAAATCGCTAATGGTTATTTTTCAACATTATATTTACATTTTAATATTAGTAACATGATTACGAAATGAGTTGTCAAGCTAAGCATATATATTAGAGTTGTTCGTTTCGTTCTATCTATGACGTTTCTATTATATAGACGTTATAGAAAGATACTAATAGAGAAACGCCCACACTAGCACATAGCTCGCAATGTCCACCTGCAGCAGATGAATATAGCAGGGATGAAGCGAGCATTGTTGATACAGACACAGAATAAAGTAAACTGTTCAGGTACCGATTTATACTTGGTTTATAAGAGTTTCTAGCCCGTAGGGCTATCTTCTCTTTCATCGAAATAGGGTTTAACTTTAGGGAAGAGAGGGGGTTATGTAAATACGCAAGCGTATAGTACATATGTTGAATAATAAAATCGTCTAAGTCAATTGATATAATATAAGAGTAACGGCTTAAAAGTAAACGCAATCTGTGATAAATACTGAAAATACTCGAAAAAACATTAAAGGTAATAGAAACATGTTGAGAATTGAATAATAAAACATTTACAGTTAAAGAAGTTACATACATCGAAGAGCGTAGGGATGCTGAAGAGCGGGCGTTTACTTTTGAATCTCTCTATCACCATCACCTCCTAGAACTGAAATGACCATCACGGGGCACCTGAGAAGCCCTTCGGAGCTGGGATGGCATCACCCCCCCCCCCCCCGAATGGCTTCTCAGGTGCAGAGTGATGCAGTTCTTGAGTAATTAAGTGCGGTCAACTTTAGTTAAAATATTTAGATAATAATCCGTCACTAATGAAAAATGCTGTGGCGGGGCTAAATTTCGCGTTATCATTTCCAAGTTGGAAGTCGAAAATATTGTTAAAATTGCACGTAGTGCATTTAGTAGCATCTTTAAAAAAGGATGCGTTTAGTTGTTGAAGATAATTGATCAATTGTTAAGTCTTGGTGAATAGTCTTGTTACTAACGTACCAGAGCGTTCCTGTTATAGATCTAAGGACTTAATTTGCTGGGATGGCATCACCCCCCCCCCCCGAATGGCTTCTCAGGTGCAGAGTGATGCAGTTCTTGAGTAATTAAGTGCGGTCAACTTTAGTTAAAATATTTAGATAATAATCCGTCACTAATGAAAAATGCTGTGGCGGGGCTAAATTTCGCGTTATCATTTCCAAGTTGGAAGTCGAAAATATTGTTAAAATTGCACGTAGTGCATTTAGTAGCATCTTTAAAAAAGGATGCGTTTAGTTGTTGAAGATAATTGATCAATTGTTAAGTCTTGGTGAATAGTCTTGTTACTAACGTACCAGAGCGTTCCTGTTATAGATCTAAGGACTTAATTCTGGAAGGTGTTGAGTTTTTTAATTTGGGTTTTAGTAAGAGTTCCCCTTGCTTAGGAGGCGTAAGTTAAAATGGGTCTTATGCACATTAAATAGATTGTTGTTTTAGTTGTGAAGCCATTTTTTGAATTAGATGATGAAATTGGTCTAAGGGAATGATAAGCAGCATTTGCTTTTTTGAAGATATCATTAATATGGATATTCCAATTTAGTGTGTTAGTCAATGTGACTAAGTATTTGGAACTGTTAACGATGGAGATATTTTCATTGAATAATTTTATATTATTATTATCGCAGGCTTTCTTCTTGAAGCTTCTTTTGATGATGAGTAAATTAGATTTATTTGGATTAATTTTGGCTTTCCAAGTTGAGCTTTTCTATGGAATATAATTTGTTTTAAATTTTATTTAGGGAACTTTTTGCTTGTATTGATTTAGCTAGGATTGCAGTATCATCTGCATCGGTTTGCATGTTCGGATCTTCTCTATCAACTGGGAAGTTCGAGGCATAAATTAGAAATCAAACAGGGCCAAGTATCGAGCCTTGCGGCACGCCTGCCTTAATAGTTCTTTTGGTGGATGTAGTGTTGTTAATTTTAATATTAAATGTTCTATCGGATAGGTAGTTGTTGAAGATATGAATAAGATCGTGTGGGTTTTTATAATGTATCATTTTTTGGATGAAGCCGACGTGCCACACTCTCTCGAATGTTTTAGCAATATCTAGCATAATCATAGCAGTAGTTTCTTTTTTGAAGATACCTTGGATGATAAATTCTAATATTCTTATAAGTTGTTTCGTGGTAAAGAGCTTGCTACGAAATCCATATTACTCATTGGGCATAAGTCTAAAAAAGGGAGAAGCATATTGAGTAGGATTTTTTCCAATATTTTTGAGAGTGTATTGAGTAAACTTATATGTCTATAATTTTCAGGTTGTAAGTGATTTTTCCCTGGTTTTGGAAATAAGATAACTACAGCATTTTTCCGGGAGTTAGGAAAATAACTATTAACAATGCATGCATTAAGTATATTAGTAATTTGATTAGTTTTGTTTTGTGGGAGATTTTTTAGTGATACAGTCTTGCCTTGGGGCTTTCTTGTATTTTAGATTTTTAATAATTTTCTTGATTTCGTTTTCGTCTGTTAAGTTTTTAGTATTGAAAAAGTTATTATTTTTTATATAATTTTGATAATCATCATTAATTTCTTTTTCTGATCTCTCGGTTCGGTAATGGGTATGAATTGTTCTTCTATAACGTTGGCAAAACTTTACTCGAGTAAACTTTCCCATTATTTTTTGAATTAAGAGGCATATTTGTGGTTTTTTGGGATTTCACCATCTTCCATGCAAAATTGTCTTGTATTTCTAGGCTTCTAACTTTATCATCCCAGGTGTCTTGTCTGTATTCTAAAAGTTGTTTTTGGATAATTTGTTAAGTCCGCTTTCGAAAAGTACGCCTAGATGAGCTATATCCTAAATAGAAAAGTTCAACAAAATTGAAGTTCAACACTGTAAAAAAAATTTTTTTAAAAAAACTTTGTGACGCTTTTGCGATCATTATTAAAAAGTTAAATGAAATCATTATCTTCAGTGAAATCGGCTAATCCTTTTTCACGTGCGCTAGATAACCATAGGAACTGGTGATACTGAGAGGAAAATGTTTTCATTTAATATTGGTTTTCAAATTGTAGTATTTTTCAAAAAAAAAAAAAAATTTTAATTATTATTTCACTCCTTTCTCCCAAAAACTTTTAATGAAGGTCACTGCTATGACAGCCAATAGTGTATTTTACTTGTCATGAAATTTTCATCCATTCTATTTTTTTTTTTTTTTTTTTTTTTTCCCTTTCAAGTTTCAATCCATACTGGGATAGAAACGCCTATTTTCCACACATAGCTAATAGATTGGTATTAAGATTTATATTAGCTATGTGTAGAAAATAGGCGTATTTATGATAGGCGCTCCTATATCATATAGATACTAAATAAGTTGGGTTTTTTTTCTGTCATTGGCGTTAGCGATCGAAGAATTTTTTATCTCGTAAATTTTAAGTCAATATTTATAAAAAAATTCTTAAATTCGGTCATGTTTTTGGATTTTGTCAATAGAAGCACATGAGCCGCGATGGCTCAGGGGATAGAGCGTTCGCCTTCCAATGAGGCGAACCGGGTTCGAATCCCAGTCGATACGAATTCCGCATCCGGCTTGCACTGACCACAGTGCTGAAGTGAAATATCCTCAGTGGTAGACGGATCATGGGTTAGAGTCCCCTTGCCGTCAGGCTAACCGTGGGAGGTTCTCGTGGTCTTCCTCTCCATGTAACGCAAATGCGGGTTAGCTCCATCAAAAAGTCCTCCACGAAGGCAAATTTCTCCCAATACTCGATCCAGGAGTTCCCTTGTCTTCTGGATTGGGTTCAAAATTACAAGGCTACGGAGTTGAACATTAGTAGCCGTAAACCCATTAGGTTGGGTCGGCTGTTCAACGTCGGTTATAAAAAATAGAAGCACATGAGGCCGGGATAGCCTGGTCGGTAGGGCGCTGGGCCCATATCCATGAGGTCGTGGGTTCGATCCTCGCCGGCCGAAGACTCCCCGTGTAGTAAATGGTGACTGATGCACGTTAAATCTGTCGAGTCTCAAAGCCCTCCATGTTCCCATAACAAATCAATACCTCTGGGGGTACTGATCCAGGAGTTTCCTTGTCTTCTGGGTTGGTTCAAAATTACAAGGCTACGGAGTTGAACATTAGTAGTTGTAAACCCATGAAATTGGGTCGGCTGTTCAACGACGGTTATAAAATAAAATAGAAGCACATGACTTTTAGAAACCGTGATAAAATACCTTAATGTTTCTCATAGGGCCACTTAAACCCTAAACTCTCCTCTGCGCAGATCCAGTGGTGGCCAAAAGTGTGGACATTTTTTGAAAGTTTCATGTTTTTCAAATTTGTGTGCTTGTAGAATATATTAATTTTCGTTTAAATACAAACGTTTATATATCAAACTGAAGGTAGTTTAATGTAGAATTTAATAATAAATACAGTATTACATTATCGGTATTACAAAAAAAAGTAGTGCAACTAATAGTAAGATCTATCTTATATTTACATTTTTTTAAAGTGATACTTACACAATCAATACTTAGTAGAATAACCCTTATTTTTTAAGACAGCTTCACGGCGTCTTTTCATCGAGTGAACGAGTGGTTTGGAGTTCATCTTTCGTAATCATATGGTGCCAAGAATCAATTATAGCTTCAATAAGTTGTCTTTTATTAGATACTAGCAGCTTAAGGCGGCCAGCTGTCCGCCAGAGTTTTCCTTGTCTTGCCACAAATGCAATCGAGCTTGGGATGTTAAAGCACGATTTTCTTCTAGCCTTCTTCGACGTTCCTGGGATGTTTCTCGGGTCCTTGCGTTTCTGGTTGAGACACGATTGTTTTCTAATCTTCTTCCGCGTTCTTCAGATGTTTCTTGGACCCTAGCACTGCTAGTAGAGACGAGATCCTCTTCCAATCTTCTTTGAAGTTTCTCAGGTGTTTCTCGGACCCTAGCACTGCTAATTGAGACACGAACCTCTTCTAATCTTCTTTGACGTTCCTCAAGTGTTTCTCGGGCCCTAACACTGCTAGTTGAGACACGATCCTCTTCCAATCTTCTTTGACGTTCCTCAGGTGTTTCTCGGGCCCTAACACTGCTAGTTGAGACACGATCCTCTTCTAATCTTCTTTGACGTTTCTCTGATACTTCTTGGGCTCTAGAATTGCTTGTCGAAATTCGGTCATGTTCCACCCTTCTTTGACGTTCCACAGACGTTTCTTGGGCCCTTCTTCTTCTTTGAGAATCTCTTAATATCTTTTTCTTTGACAAAATACAAAGTTTTTTGGAAGGCGGTTCTGCCATGTCAGTAATCGGGTTTTTAAGAAGTCAACGAATACTTTAGAACAACAATTACTATGAAAGCAAATCATGAAACTTCAATATTAAAATCTAAGTGCTTACCTGCAAACTGAAACTTTCTGAAAATAACTAATTACATTTAATAAAAACTGTTAAAATAAAGAATTGAAAAACCAAAGAGATCCAAGGTAAGTGTGATCGTTCCTTCAAAAACAATTAAATTCCTATTTTATATATTATATAGCTACAACGCTTAAGAAAAAAAAAACTAAAATGCTAAATTCATGAAAAGAAAGCAAAAACGAATTAATTTTTTATGGTATCAATTTCTATTTCTATATAATTTTTTATGGTATCAATTACTATTTCTATATCGCTACAAAAATTATCGTCTTCGCTTAAGAAAAAAAAATTGAGCGTGGAAAGAAGAAGAAAAACTTATTATAACAGTTATGAACAGCGACAAATATATCAAAGCGAAGCGTTCTATTTACGTATCGAATATGTTGCCGCATTTTTAATACAAAAGTTAAACTATTCTCCACTTTGATAAATGTAAACTAATGCGAACCTTACAATTAAATTATTAATTCCTTCGTATATTATTGGTTTAAGTTGTCGAAAATTAACATTTCAATTGTAAGGTTCGCATTAGCATACATTTATAAGAGTGGAGAAAAGTATATGCATTTTTTAATAGTTTTTTGAATATGGCTCTTTGAAGACGAAAAAGCATAGATTTTCTTACAAAATGACTGATAACTAAAAAACTAATCCAAATTTTTGAAAAAGAAAAAAAATACTTCTTCATTATGTCAAAACACAATTATGTGCCGAGTTTCGTGCCTGGGCGAGGCTTCTGAGGCGATATATTGTGATTACAGACACACACACAGCCGCGTTTATTATTATGTATAGATGGAAGTTTTTTTCGTACAAGAATTTCCAAACGTCGCCTAAAATTTTCAATTGGATTGAGATCAGGGCTGTTTCCTGGCCATGGTAATATACTTAAGCCTTTATTTTGAAACCATGCTTTGCATACTTTTGCTGTGTGGCATAGAGCTGAATAATGCTGAAAAATAAATGGTGCGTTGTTGCAACAACGGGAAAGGATCCCTGATGGAAGATATCAATTTTGGTTTCAGGAAAGTTTCGATGTATTTTTTGGCATTCAGGATGCCATTAATCACTTGAATTTGGCCCACACCATCTGCAGACATACATGCCCAAATCATGACGTTTGTTGGGTTTTTTGTTGTTGCTTCAATGCAATCTGGATGAAGGGCTTCACCTACTCTACGTCTCACGTATTTTCTACCATCACTAACCAAAGAGCGATATTTTACTCTCATCACTCCAGATTACTTGCTTCCATTGATTTTCTGACCATTTAATGCGTTCTTTTGCCCACTTAACTCGTTTTTCGCGTTGCTTTTGATTTAAATATGGTTTTTTCTATGGAACTCTAGCTTGTAGTCCGAATCCTGATAACCTTCTTCTTATTGTTCTTGAACTTACTGCAATACCCGCTGCATTCATTTCACATCTAATGGCATCTGATGAAATTTTGCTATCTTGAAGGCATAGCCGTTTAATTTTTTTATCGGCAGTAGCACTTGTGCATTTTTTTCGACCTGATTTGGCTTTATTTTCCACTGATTTCGTTTCTTCATAACGTAAACAGAACTTTCGTACACCAGAGCAAGTCACTGAACCACCAACTTCTCTTGCAATTTCTGCATAAGAGAGACCATTTTCTCTCAATATGACAATTCGGCTTCTTTTTGTAGATGTCCAATTAGTTCTTCTTGTTGATGACATTGTTTAAAATTAGTTTAATTTAAAAAAAAAGGACTTTAAATATTCAAAAAACAGCAATACTCTATTTAATTGTACTAGTATGCATCATTTCGCACACACAAAGTTGAAAAACATGAAACTTTAAAAAAATGTCCACACTTTTGGCCACCACTGTATCTACATATAGTATCTCAATGCTTTTACCATTAACGTTGTGAATAGTTATAGGATATGGTAGAACGTAAGACTGTGTCTTGATTTTAAACAGAATTAAAAAATATAGGTTGGAAAACTATATAGAACTGAAAAGGAAACATGCACTGGTGTGCAAAACTTAAGCAACAAGTGGTTTTTCGGCCACAGCTCCCCAATAAAGTATAAGATAGCCATGAAATTGCAGTATAATATGCACGTAATTCAGTAGAAAGATTATTTGTATGCAAATTTTAGAAATAAAACGTCGTAGGTGATGTAGGTGTACGTAAACCTTGTGGGTCGGCGCGTGCAGGTCAAAGCTGTGATAAAAGGATGAAGAGCACCGTAGTTAAAGACATTCGCTGCCAGAGCAAGTGATTTGTTTTGTGAAACATGTCTTAAAGAAATCATTTAGACGACTTTACTCGAGGGAGAATGATTGGGAAGCTTGAGGAGGGGCGTAGTGAGACCAGTGTCGCCGAAGAGTTCGGGATCAACAAAAGTGTTGTTTCTCGTGCTTGGAATGCCTTTAAAACTACTGGTACAGCTGTTCGGAAGGTTGGTGGTGGCCGTCCAAGGAAAACAACACCAAGAAATGACCGTTACATTGTCCTCCAGGCGAAAAGAAACCGTTTTCAGTCAGCGAGCGCCATATCTCAGCAACTGTGCACAGCCACAGGACGACAAGTATCAAGATTTACAGTGGCCAGACGCCTCCACAAATGTGGCTTATTTGTTAGACGTCGTCGGCACCGTTTAGAGTGGTGCAGAGAACACGAAACCTGGACACCTCATCAATGGAGTCGCGTCCTCCTCACAGATGAGAGTCGTTTTAGTGCTACAAGCGATTCTCAACGTCAGTTGATCTGGAGAGAGGTTGGAGCTCGATTTCATCCCAATAACATCGCGGAAAGAGATCGTTACGGTGGTCCTGGAGTTGTCGTCTGGGGTGGCATTATGTTGAACGGGCGGACTGAGCTTCAGATCTTTGACCGAGGTTCTGTAACTGGAGACCGCTACTGCAATGAGGTAATCCTACCCCATGTGCGTCTGTTCCGAGGGGCCAATGGACCAGAGTTCATTTTTATGGATGACAATGCCTGGCCACACCATACTGCTAATGTTCAAGAGCTACTGGAAAGTGAAGATATCTCACGAATGGATTGGCCAGCTTTCTCTCCAGATCTAAATCCCATAGAGCATGTGCGGGATGCATTAGGGAGACGTCTTGCGACACGACAGTATCCTCCTGGTAACACCCATCAGCTGAAAGATGCGTTTAAGGAGGAATGGAGACGTTTACCCCAAGGACTCCTGGATAATCTGGTGCTTAGCATGGAGAGACGATGCCAAGCAACAATTACAGTAAGGGGAGGGCATATTCCATACTAGGGAATATCTGCCAGTTGTACTTACGCTTCTTCAGGCAATCATGTGTAACGCCACTATAAGTCAAATAAAGCCTTTTTTTGTTCCATACCCTACTTTAAGCTTTATATTCATTTCTGCGCCATTATTCTTTTACCATCGTTTAGGTACAAAATAATGTACATCATATTCAAATTTCATGTCAATCGGATGATTTCTTGTAGAGTAATGACAAAAAACGCACTTGTTGCTTAAGTTTTGCACACCAGTGTAGTTCTAAACGAAAGCGTCATGGAAATTTTAAAAAATATTTTTACGAATTGAAAACTAAAAATATTAAGAAAAGGAAAAATGTAGTACTAGTACATTCCTAATTCCTATACAATTGAAAAGAGGAGGAGAAAAGAAACCAGTCTTCTCCCCAGACGGCGTACTCGAGCGTTGCGATGACTTATAAAAGTTGAAGTTATAACGTTTTGTTCCTTTCGTATAACGCAATAAAATATATTTTTTTAAACGTTTTGGCAATGAGTCGATTACTTTTTGGAATGTAAATAAACTTTTGGTAGCGTAATGTTTGTGATTTCGTGAAATTGTATTTTTCGATTAAAATAGGAAATCAGACTCAAAATAGTTTCATGTATGAGTTTTTTATTTATTTAAGAAGTAATATGTGGTGATCAGCTCAGTAAATTAGTTATGAAAGTGCAATGTCGTCGATGAATGATTTAATATCACGTGTGTTATTGCCGAGTACCGTAGAAGATTTGAAACGACGTTTAGATGCAGGCCGAGAATCGGGTTGGTACGAATCTAATACAAGTGCAAATTCTAATTGTTTCCAACCGAAGAAAAAAAAATTATCATCAGAAAAATCGGATGACCACAAGAAATCACATTCTTTGTCAAAAGACGGCCAAAACGCATTTTGCAAGGAAATTAACAATAAATTCACTCATATCACCGAAAATTCTACCTATGTTAACAGTTCCAATGGCGAAAATCTTTCGTGGGATAACTTAAATAAAGTTATCAAAGACAAAGTTCAATGTCCTGATTGTGGTAAAGTATTTTTTAATGAAGTAAAGCTTCCTGAAAATTTTTTGAAAATATATTCTAACTCTATTGCCAACAATGATAATAACGTCGCCAACACACAGCCCACAATTCTCAAAAATGTACCTAGTTTACCCAATGCAACGGAACCTCAACGTTATGAATGTTATATTTGTGATAGAGTTTTTTCACAAAAAGAAAATTATGCCAAGCACTTGAAAAAACATTTGAATAGTGCTGCTTCATCTTCAAAAAATAAATGTGAAATATGCAGTAAATCATTTTCAAATCAAACAGCTCTGTTTAACCACTTCTTGGAACACAAATCCAACACTTGTGGCAAATGTGGTAAAAGTTTTCCAGATAAATGGAAATATGAGCGACATTATAAAACTCATTTACATAAGTGTCAGCTATGTGAGAAACTGTTCGTAAAGAAATGTTATTTAAAAAAGCATTTGGCTACGAGTCATGGAGTTTATGACTTGGAACCAAATGATAAACAAAATCAGCCAAAGATTATAAATAGCAACAACTGTAAAATGATAGTCAGTGTAAAGCCAGAAGTCAGTGAAGAATCAAACGCATTTGTTCTTATTAAATCAGAAGTGCCAGCCATTGAAAACATTTCAAATGAAATGGCGATTGTTCCATATGTTGCAAAACCAGCGGTTGCTGATTATAAGAATCTTTGTAATATATGTGGTAAATCTTTTAAAGATAAATGGAAGCTGAAACAACATTTAGTGATTCATTCTGGGGAAAGAGCCTGGGCGTGTAATTTTTGTACTCAAAGATTCTATTTTAAGTATGGTTTATCACGTCATGTGAAGAATGTGCATTTAGCAAAAGAGCAGCAAGTTTTTGATGTTTGTGAAGCAGTAAACAAAGATAGTGTTAAGCAGGAATAATGATGACTCATCAAAACTATTACGAATCAACATCATAATGCTATTTCTTTTACTGTGTAAAAGAAATATCTTTTTGATAAAAACTGTTTTTAATAATGATGTTAAATAGCATTTTAAAACATTCATTAGGTAGAAACTTATTGCTTAACAAAGAAAGAACAATAATCAGGCAAGTTCTGTGATGCAAAGCTAGTGGAGCATGATCCAAATTGCTTCTATTTTTTGATATGTAAACAGTTGTTCGACCGTCGACTTTTCGAACAATCGAGCTCGTAATTTACTTATGAAATCATAATTCTTTATTTATTAATAAATCTCAAGCAATTTTTCTCATTTCTCTACTAAAAAATCTAACTATTGCCAAAAAGTATAAAAAAAACTTAGACTATTCCGCCATTTAGGAATGTCATATTTCCAGATGTATGACAGAATCTCCTCTACTTTTTTATAAAAAAAACAACATTTAATTTCATAATTGTTTTGTCAAATGAAAATCAAAAATTTAGTCACAAAATCTTTTTTCAAATAAAATTCACACATTTAATCGCAAAATGTAGAAAAAATTTGAACCCAAAATCAGTTTTTAAGCATTCTTTTAGTACAATTGTACTTTGTGAATTAAATTTAATGTGACTAAATTAACTAATTACATGTGAATAAAATTTAATGTAAATTAAATTGATGTTAGCGGTAGGAAATCGTTATAATTTTTTTTCTATTTCACTCTTTATTATGCTAATTAAATGATGTAAGAGTTACACTATCTGTAATGTTTCAGAGGATACTCCACTAGCTTTTAGTTACAGAATATATCCAATTGGATTTTTATTTTGTTGACTGTCATCTTAATATTCTAGATATTTTTATTTCTTAATAAACTTAAATGTTTTTTTTTAGGCCTGAATTTCAGTGTATTTTTACATACTCTTTTTTTTAAAGACATTTTGGATTGAATTGATAATGCAATATAAACACTGCCATGTGATGTTTATTATTATGCTGTAAGTTAATTAAAAACTTCTATATATCATCTTAATAATTAGCTGTGTTAAAGATACATGATCTGTTTTAAAAATAGTGTTTGACTACTACATACAGCCTGGTTCTGGTGACCATACTAATAGAGTATCTTTGCAGTACAAGCTGCATTCCTTAATATTAGTAGCAGGACTGGGCGATAAATCGATGTATGGCGAAATATCGATTTAGCGCATATATTGGCAAGCCGATATAATGACTTTCGATTTAAGCAATGCATCAGAAATCTGATTTAAGCTGCTGTTTGTGACTTTCGTTTTAGGCGATGCATCAGAAATCTGATTTTAGCTGCCGGTATAAGATAGCTCTGGATGTTTAATGATTTAACACAGGAGAGCCTCCTGTGTTAAATTATTAAACAGCCAGTTAAACATTAATCATTAAACTCTTCTATGACGAAGACAATTTTGATTTTGTCTGGGGTAGATGTCAATACCACCTAGCTACGAAGACAAAGCTAGTTTCGTGATGTTGAATGACAAAGAGCAATTTGAAAATGAACTCTTTGTTTTGTGAGAGGATCGATGTTGAAATATAGAGCGCTATGCATAGTTTCTTTATGAGCCATTTTCGTGTTTGGGAATTTTAAGTTTTTTGAAGATTATTTTCAGCAGAACCCACATTATTTTACGATCACTGTGCATTTTATTTAATTGCGATTTAACGTTTCTTGTATGTCTATTTTGTCAATAGCGATCGTTTCATTGTGCATTATTTCGTCATTTTTTTTTTTTTGTCTTGAAGGATTAACGGTTTTGAAGGATTATTTTTAGTAGACCTACTGTTACTTTGCAATTGCTGCAGAGTCGCTGTTATCTTAAATTTTCGCCCTGAACTCTATCTATTAATGAAAAGAAAATATGAATAAAAAAAAGATTCTTCTTTGATTTTTTAAAATATTGTTTTTCATTTTAAGCGATACAATTTAATCGGGATAATTTGTTAGAAGAAATTAGTTTTTTTTAAAAAATTTATTTAATGCCTGTAAGTAAAATAATTTTATAGAACTTGATTATTTTTAAACTAATAAATCTTCAGTCCTTTTTAATGTTAAGAAAATTAAAACAAAACCTACAATTATTTAATTTGCTTTTATTTTTGAGAAAATTAAAGCCAAGTTTGTGTTATTTTTTTTTAAAGAAAATTTGGCTATTAGTTAAAACAAATAATTTTCTTTAATTAAAAACTTTCTTAAGATTTTTTCAATACTTTGTTAGATAGTCAGTATTATTTTTAAACAAATAAATCTTTAGTCGATTTTATTTTCAGGAGAGATATTAAATAAAAACTTAAATTTATTTTTACATTTATTGAGTATAGAATTTGACCATTAGTTAATACAACTTTATTTTAAATAAATAAAAGAAAGTCTTACGACGTTTCAAAAGAACGATAAGTCTAAGTGAACATTTCTGTGGTTTATTTCTTACTTTTGTTTTTTTTCTCTTAATTTTTAATACATGTAGGAAAATTTTTTTTTTTACAGTTTTATTATTACTTTTAAACCAATAAATCTTAAGTCATTTCTAATTAAAAAAAATTAGAATAAAGCTTGAGTTTGTTTTTACTTTATGACATCTTTATTATTTTAATTGAAAAAAATTAAGCAATGCTATTGATGTTATAGATGCATTTTTTAGAATTAAAAATTTTTTTGTACCAGATTTATTCCTTTTTTTATGTTTTAGAGATTTCTGATAGATAATTTTTGAACATTTGCTAAATCGCTATATTGTGATGTCTAACAGACAATGTATCATGATATAAAATTCCTTACATTGCCCAGTCCTATTTAATAGGCTATTGTGTAATCACTCTCATGCTCTTTGGTCTATCTGTTTCTGAACCTTTTAATTCTATAATAGATTTTTTTAATTATTTTTTTTTTATGAAAGGTGAGATTTCAAGTAATAAGTTATGATATATTATCCATAAAATGGAAAAGGAATATAAGCAAGATTTTGTAACATTTTATAATCTTTAAAAATAATGTGAATTTAGATGATAATCAAAATACAATGTTTGTTCTCATTAGTTTTTGTAAATATGAGTCATAATTTAATCTTTAAGGATAATATGAATATAGATGATAATCAAAATACAGTGTTTGCTCTCATTTGTTTTTGTAAATATGTGTCATAATTTGAGAACTAATATATAAATTATGATTAATTTTACTACCTGCATTTGTGTTCTAGGTATAACCATGTAGTTAATATACTTGTGCCTTATACTTTATGATATGAACTTGAAAGTTTGCATTCATTGTTAATAATTAGCTAACTTAGTGTGCTGTAAATCGTTCACTACATCTTAACATGTGTAATATATCGTTTGAATTTTAAACTAAATTAGCTCATTATTCTAAGATAACTGTTCCAATAATTTTGTAAACATCCAAGAGTTGTACAAAACTTAACTGTTAAATTTTAAAAACTGAGATTTTAAACAGAAGAAATTTAGTACATGGATTTTAAACAAAAGAAATTGAATACTGTTCTTTTCTGGTGACTGAAATCACTCTTGAGAAAGATCATTTGACTTAATTCCATTAATATCTCTTTCTCATTTGTTTACTTAAAAAAAAATTTTTTTTCCTTAACAAATTTAAAATAAAAAATTATTAGGAAAAAAATTTTATTTTTCACAATTATTGCAAACTGATCGAGCAATGATGTCACACTGCAATGAATGAATGAGATTTGTACTATTGCTGAATATAAGTTTGCTTAAGTTACCATTCCATTTGTTTAAAAAAAAAAATTTATGTTTTGTTTTTCTTTATTGAAGAATAGCGCAGAAAAAAATAATTTGCTGCTCCCCCAACATAGTTTTTGAAATTCAGGAAAATGTCTATGTTTCCATTTGTTAAAATTTTTTTTTTTTGCTAATCTTTATTTTATTTTTATTGAATAATCTAGGAAAATTAATTTGCTGTTTGAAAAAGTGTCTGTGTCTTACCGTAAACTGAATTTTAAACAAAGAATTCTTTTGTAAAGACAAATGTTTTGCTAAAAGGCAATTTTTAATATTTCAATAAGTATATCTTAATCACTTATGAAAAAATACTAAAATAAATAAATTTATTGTTACCAGGGTCCTTGCTTGTAAGGAAAATACTAACTCAGATATTATAAATATCTGCACATAATGTTGTCACATACTTGTGATACCCAGCTCAGGAAAGAAATGTCATATTGTTAGCTATGTAGGTTTTAAAAAATCAAATAGATAATATGAATAAACCCCAATTCCATTTTAAAAATTATAGTTTGTCTATGATAAGAACTCCCCCCACTACTAAGTCTGAGGCTGTCTGCTGTTATGGAAACAAGAACAGCTCACTTCAGAAAGGGTAGCTTCTCTTCACTCTGTCTAGGGATAACACAATAGACCACAGAAGAAGATTCCCTTTCTCTCTCTGACCTGAGCCAAAACCTGTCCTAAACAGTGACTACACACCCCTATTTGAAAAAGTTATACCTCGTTACCATAGTCTAATTATACTTTATATTGTTTATGTATGTACATTTTAACATATAGAAGTACATTTTAGTAACAAATTTTAAAATATGTTATTGATTTTTTAAAATTTTTTATGTTTTATTGATTTTTTTTTTAACATTATGTTTGTTGATGACTTTCCTCTCCCAAAAAGTTTTATTGTTTATTTTGTTTTATATAATGAAATTATTTTTATTTTAACAGCTTTTTAAAGTTATATTTGGCATGCTCTTCAGTCTGAACTTTTTCTAAATATGGCCAAGCAATGTTGATGACTTGGTAACAGATTTTAAAATTTTTCATCTTCAAAATTGGTCAGTTTTTGTTATCTAATATTTATTATCTAAATTAATAGTTATATTTTTGCTTAGTTTGTTGTTTAATTCAAACTTTATGTTACAAACATTGAATTATTACAAAATAATTAAAAATATTTTCATGTGATTATTAACCTGTTCATTTATTAGTAATAAGTCTTTTTTTTTTTTTTTCGCTTTTGGTTTGAAAGTTAACTAAGAGCTTTCTTAATTCTTTTTTTAAATTATTCTTTAGACGTTTTTGTTATTTTTGACAATTCTCTTCTTTTACGCATTCTCATTCCTGAGTTTCGTACTATTTGTTATTTTTGTGTAAAAAATTCAAAAATCCTTAGTTCCAGAACTATAGGACACACAGCATTGTTTGCAAAGGATAAATAAATCTGTTTGAATGTGCATTGGGAAGTGAGAAGATATTGGAATAATTTTTTAAACAGTTTAATATAAATGCTTTAGGGTGAAAAATGCATTAAGATGGTCGTTTTTTAAAATTTTGTATTTAGTTATATATATTTTTTATCTATTTATTATACAGTAGAGTCCCGATTATCCGAGTTAATGTGGGACCACGACTGACTCAGATAACCGAAAAACTCTGTTTAAGTGAAGAGTATAAAAAAGGAAATAGTAGGTATAAATTTAATATATTTAACAAATACAAAATTTATACAAGTACAATTCAAATTATAATTAGAAAACTTACTTAAAAAGAGCATACTTTAAGAGAATCAAAGAGTTAACTTAATATAGTCCTTAATTGATTTTTGTTTTACATTATTACGGATAACAGGGAAGTTGGTGTTTCATCTACTTGTTGTTCTACATATATTCAATAGCATCTTCAATGGCTTTTAGTCCATCTGTATGAGAGATTTTTATATGTTGATTTTCATTGTCACTGTCTTCATCTTCACTCTGTCGATGTTCATTATTGACAATATTAATGATCATTTCGTCAGTAATCTGGTGTTGTCCGTCGGCTTGTTTTTCTGAGTGTTAAGAAGATAAAATTCAGAATTTTTTTCAGCGGTAGTTAAACTCGGATTATCCGGACTCTACTGTATTTCTCTAATTTGAAAGAAAGCAGAACATCAGCAAATACAATTATTTTCTGCTTACATCTTCGAAATGTGGAAAATATTGTTTTGTCACGCCTTTTGAGTATTGTCACTATTTGCTGGTCCTTTTTTGTTATGTTCATTATTTAGAATTATGTAATGCCAAAGATTGAGATGCTTTGCTTTAATGACATTTTAATTTGTAGATTTAAAATTTCACATTTATTTTAGTTTAAATATTAAAATTTTTTCTTCTGCTGTAAACTTTAATGTATTTTTTCTTTTTCTTTTATAGATGATCTTGTTTTAAAAAAATGAACATCAGAAGATTTCCAGATTTGTTTATTTTAGTATAATAGATAGCATTAATGTCATCAATAAACTTATTTGAATGTTTATTTTCATCTTTAACCACCTTTGTATATTCTGTACAATAAAGTTTCATTTATTAAACATTTATTTTCCCCCCTTCCTTTTGAACAAACATACAATGGCATTCAATGCAAGGTTGCCACAGGCGACTAAAATGTGACTATTAACAACTATTTTCAGCCTCAGGCAACTATGACTGGCAACTTTTTTTGTCTGAAAAGGTTAAAACAGCAACTATTTTTTGGAAAATGAGACTATTGGGAGACTTCTGTACTCCTAGCTATGTTTTTTAGCATAAAGTGGTTGGACAACCTGTGGCGAGCCAACGCGAGAGCTTCTGAACACTAATCTTTTTTTTCCCTTATAAATGTTGAACATTTTGAACTGCAAATTTCAGTCATCAATTTTCACAATATATATATATTATAGTTGCTTAATCAATTATTGCTAAAAGAGAAAATATTTTAGAAAAAGTATGTTTTTTTTTAATGAAAAAGTATTTATTGAATGAATTCTAGCAATTAAAGTATTTACTTTTCTGCAAATGTACTAATTTTTTGGATATAAAAATTTATTGCTGGAACACCTAACGTTTATATAAAAATTATCATATTTGCCACCAATTTTACTAAATGGTTAATGGTATATGACGATTAAGTCATTTAATAAAATTTGAGTCATATTATTGAAAACTTTTTGTTTTTGTGTAGGCAACTATTTTTATAATTTTCGGCAATTAAAAGCAACTATTTTGTTCATTTTTTTCTGTGGCAACCCTGTCAATGTTGAAAAATTGCTTTAATGGAATAATAAATCTAACATTTAAATGATAAATAGAATTTCAGGTAACTTAAGTTTTTTTTGTCCTCCTTGCATTATAGACAAGTTTTGATATTATCTTATTTTTAACATTATCATAATTCATGTTGTTTTGGAATTTTCGTAACATTTAATAATGATTTATCTTTTCTTTTTATCATTTCTTAGAATACAGAGCCAGGTGTGGTAAAAGCTTCTCAAATAAATGGAAATACAAACGACACTGTAACACTCGTTTACACAAATCTCGGCTTTGTGGTAAGCAATTTGCAAATAAATGTACTTTAGAGAAGCATTTGGCTATAGGTATGTGGCACAAAGAGCGAAAAGCTAAAACCAATCTGTTAAATCACAGCAGCTACGAAATGGTTAAAGGATCTAGAGTTGTTGGAAGTGTACCAAGCAAAAAACCTAAACAGCATGAAATTACAAATAGCAATAGCTGCATTAAGATTGTAAATGTTAAGTCACTTGTCTGTGAAAATGTTGATAGTAATCCAAATGATAGGGCAATAGTTCCAAACAATACCAAACAACAGTCAACTTATAATAAACATTTTTGACATAAGTCTTTTAAAGATAAGTGGCATCTGAAACAACATTTAGTGATTCATTCTGGGGAAAGAGCCTGGGCTTGTAATTTCTGTACTGGAAGATTTCAGTTTAAGCATGTTTTATTGAGACATGTTAAAAATATACATTTAAAAAAAAAAAGTTTTTAATGTTACTGACACAATAAATACTAATGACTTGAAGCAAAAGTAGGAAGGATTCAAATTACTTGCTTTTAAGAATTTTTCTTTTTATATAAAAAAATAATTTTTGGATACAATATTGTGTGTAAACTATCGTTAAACATATAAGTATGCAAGTGCTAATATTTCATTTCTTGCTTTTATTGATGATATAGCTTTTGTTTTATGCTGTGTTTTTTATATATGTTTATGGGATGAAATTTACTAGGATAATTCTTGGCAGTATATTTTTTTAAAATGAAAAGTTTTTTTTTCCTGATATTCAGTAAATTATTGGATATTACTGCTAAATATTGTATTTTTAAGGTCTGCAAACATAAGATTGCCATTGATTACTGTTTAAATCTTCATCAATAATTTTAATATAACAATATTAATTATGTATCCAGTTATTGACTAGGTCAGTAATCCACCCGCCGATTATTTGATTTCTTATCTCTTATCATTTCTTGCTAATTTTGAACAAAAATATTTCTTTTTTATTAGGTTGCAGTTTTCATTGTCTTATATTTTTGGTAATGTAATTATTTAAAGTGTTTTAAATTTTCTGTGCATTTATTTAGTGAACTGTAGGATTTTCTACTGCTATCTATAATTACGTTTACTTTATTGTGGTGTATAAAACAAAATAGCCATTTATGATAATATTTCTTACGATAACCAAAAAATTATTTTTAGAATAATGGTTTATATTAGAAGAAATATAATATCTGATTAATGACTATCAGTTAGTTACTCATGGAATATAAGATGTTTTACTTTATTTCTTTTCTATTTGTTTCTAAGTTTGAAATAATTACTGAAATAAAATGCTTTAGTAATAACATGTTTGGCATTATAGCTATATAAATTATATGTTAACTTCAATATGTTTAAAATTTTTAATTTGTTTTCTTTACTTCTATTATAATAGTATTAGGTTTTACTTCCCAATGCTTTTGAGTGGAATTTGTTTTTGTTCTTTTTTATATGAGTTTTTTTATTTGTATGTATCAGTTTTGCCATTATTATTTTAAATGTTTTTTTGATATGATTATTCTTTTGATTTTTATGTATTTATTGTTTTTTATTTTTTATTAATGGTTTCTTTTTATGAGTTGAAATGTAAAATTCTCAGCAATAATCTTTGGAGAATATTCTTACTAAAGAGAATAATCTCTTAACTAAAGAGTTAGGTAATTAATAGTATTTTACAAGTGAATTATAATCTTAAAATGTAAAAAATAATTTAATAAGTGTAAATCTGAACAATAAATAAATTTGATCTCATTATTTAATAGTTATAAATTTTTTTCTTTTAAGATTTTTTATCAGATAAAATAGCTATACAACAATTAAAATAAAAGAGGAAACATTTTTCAAAAAATATTTAATAGAAAGAGATTTCCAAATTAGAAAAAGAAATTGCAGTGTTAATTTTCTTTTAACATTTAGCAGTTTTTATATGTGCTTTGAAAAACGCTTACTATTTGACTTAATATATGAAATATTTGTTCAATTTCCATTAATTGTTCTTGAGGTATAATTTTTTTTTTTTCTGAAATAAATGGCAAAAAATTCCATTGCTTGTAATTTCTTTTCGCCCTTTTGTTTTCTTTAAAATTCATTTTACCCTTGGACAAAGGTTCGCAAGTGTTTTGATATTTCTTATAAAAAATTTTTGTCCTGAGTTCTTGTTTTTTTTGTCTTGATATTCCTGATTCTTTAATTGTGTTCAGATCATTCCTTTTTTTAAGAATACAAAAGTTTTTGAAAGTCTAAATATGAATAATAAATAAATTTGATCACACTATTTAAAAGTTATAAATTTATTTCTTTTGCGATTTTTTATCAGATAAAATAGCTATACCACAATTAAAATAAAAAAGAAACATTTTTCAAAAAATATTTAATAGAAAAAGTTTCAGAATGGAAAAATGTGCATTGAAATACTATAACATGACATCTTTTTGTGTGTGTGTGTACTTTCGGCAGCTTGTTTCTGCAAACGCTCCAATGTTTTTTTTTTCTCCTCAAATATTTCAAGTTGCCTTTGAAGAAATATTCCTTAGTAGTAGCTAATGAGCCACAGATGTTAAGGAACTATCGCTCTTATGAATTTTGATCTGCTGTATCACCTACCATCAAAAACTGTGTTAATAATATTTTTTTCTACTTTTAATTGGGGCTTCACATTTTCTTTACAAAATAATTTTGTTTAAGTTTTGAATTTGATGTATTTTTGATGTAAAAATAATATAAATAAATAAACACTTTCTTTTTTTAAGCACAAAGACCTAGACTAGACTAATTGGCATCCGTTGAGAATGACTTAATCCATTTATTAAAGTTTAACAAGTTATATTTTTACTAAGTAAGAAAAGAAATAATAAATATCCGGGAAAAAAAAAGATATAATCTTTTCATCAGCCCACACAATTATATCTGCAAAAAGAAGTGCTTTCTAATACTGTATCAATATAGCCAAAGCAAAATATATCAATACAATAGTGTGAGGCGCACTCAAAAAAATAGAACCTTCTTTGTATTTATCTAATATATACATATATGGGCGAATCTCAGAAATATATGTCTTCAAACCCCACGTCAAACCGTAACTATCGAAAATTGAAAAAAAAGGTATACAATCCAATTCTGCGAGTTTTATGTTAGTGATATTCCATAAGCTAATTTAAAGTAGAACAAACTTGTATCATTAGTTTAACTTGTAACTCGCAGAATTGGATTGTTTGACGTGCCAAAATTTGGCGACAAAATTTAAGTGTTTGCAAACGTCGATATTCACGAAAAATATCATTCAAGAAAATGTGATAGTACAGCTGAGCTTCTAAATTATGTTTTTAATGATTTTCAGTTTTTTTAAAACACATATTGAAAAAAAAAAAAGTATGTTAAACACTCAAAGCGACACTCATGAAAAGTTGTCAAATGTAGGATTGAAGTAAGAAATGAAAGCCAAAAGCAAGTTACGCGCGATCAAAACTGTACGTATCTTAAAGTTAGTAATGCATAGTTATTCCTGTAATTTTATTAGAATTAATTTTCGCTTATTATGTTATATATTTATAAGAAAAGTTTTAAGACATATAGGTTAATGATTCCTGAGATTGGCCCATATATACATACACATGCATATACATACACATATATATATACATACATTCACATATACATATAAATACACACACATATATATATGATATATATATATATATATAATATGATATATATATATATAATATGTATATATATATACTGCTAGGCTAACTGTTGAGGTTTCCGTGGTCTTCCTCTCCATGTAACGCAAATGCAGGTTAGCGCAAATTCTATAAAATATATATATACTGGTGAATAAATAGAGAGAATTTGCATATTTTATAGAATTTGCGTTAGATGGAGAGGAAGACCACAGAAACCTCAACAGTTAGCCTAGCGGTATATATATGCATATATTATATATATATATATACTGGTGAAATAAATAGAGAGAATTCGCATATTTTATTGAATTTGCGTTACATGGAGAGGAAGACCACGGGAACCTCCATAGTTAGCCTAGCATCATTAAGCTATTTATAATTAATGTTTAATTTTATTATAAATTAAAATATTTTTCGTAAATAATTTAGAAATTTATTTGAATATAATTTGTAAATGTATTATTTATATTTTTTGCTGGATATTTTTAAACGTATTGTCATAAGAGCGATTTAAAAAGAAAATATTACTAAAAAATAATGAAATACGTTTAATCCATTGTAAAAAATGTAACTTGTAATATTAGGAGTCACGTGATGAATGACGCTTGAGCAACGGCGTCAGAATCTAAAGTGACATGGGACTCGCTATCTGCCTCTTTAGTGAAGCTCGGCCCCACGGTCCCTGCCGACAATACAATATGTTTTTTTATGTGCTTCCTGGATCACCTCGGTTGAATCGCGCCGGCGAATCTAGTTGGTGTCACAGATCACGATACGGAAATTCCCCAAGTAATACATCACACGAGAATGCCGTTTCTAAAGCTGAATGTTTGTTCACTGCATTCAAAGAAAAACAGTTCATCATCTTTATCTTTGTATAAGATTCCAAAAAAGTGATAATGTTAAAAGTACTGATTCTTCAAGCTGCATCTCTACTGAATCTGGTTCTAAGAAAAGAAAAATTGACGAGGCGTATGCATTTGGAAAAGTTTCATCACCAATTCTTACTCGAGAGGAGATACTTTTTTTATTTCTTTTTTAATGATTTAAACAATGCCTTTTGTTTATATCTATCAAATGTTGTTTCTTTGTTTGATAATGTTAATACATTTTTGCAATGTGATGCAGCTCAGATTCATGTGCTGAGGTCTGTTCTTTTAAATTTAATGAAGGACTTTCTTGTCAGATTTGTAAAACCAAATATTTTACAAGAATGTCAAACTTATTTGGACATTGATTACAACAATCCCCTTAATCAGAAAAAAAAGATTTGATTGTTGGTAATTATGCTTCAGATATTGTAGAAAATCTTCCAGCTTCTGAAAAAGAGAAGTTTTTCAAATCTGTTAGGAAATACTTCTGCGATTATATGAGATTAAAATTTTCTTTCAAAAATGAAATTTTGTACCATGCAAGTGTTGCAGATCTTCAAAAGATTCAGGATGCTTCTTTTGCTGATATTAAATATTTTATTCAAAGATTTCCCGTAATGTAAGCAAACACTGGTGAAGAGAAACATGTAATGATGAATAAATTGCAACAAGAACTGTGCCAATTAAAAGGAGTTTCGAAACAGTGAAAGATGATAGAATGGACAGTCAATGGGTTTTTATTGGAGAACTGAAGAATGAAATGGGCCAATATAAATATAAAAACTAAATTTATGTTATCCGTGTTATCTTTCTCACAGTCAAATGCAGAATGTGAACGTGTGTTCAGTCAGGTTAAAATACAAGAACACAGTTTAGGTAATCTCTTAGTGATGAGATGCTAGAGAAAATATTACAAGCTGATTATTTTTGTAAAAATCAAAATTGCTACAATATAACATTTGATGAAATTTTTAAAAAAAAAGCCAAATCGTGCGCACATCAAACTTTGAAAAATAATTAAAATTGATGTCCCTAAGTGTTCTTAATTGTCTTAAAATCTTTAAATTTAATTGTGTTCAGGAGAAAAAATACGTTAAAATTTTTACAGCTTTTAATATCTTCCTTTTTCTTGAAAACCCAATGCTGGCAGCTGTGCAAATGGGCATAGTCATAAATGTAGAGAAAACAAAATATATTTTATTCTCAAGAAACAAGAGTCCCAAACCTCTATCTTGAAATAGTTTCTTATTGATTTGAAACAGTAAGGAGTTTTACTTACTTAGGATCAATTATGACTCCTTTCGACAGAATGACTCCTGAAATAAAAAACCGACTCTATCCCGCTAATAGGTCTGTTTATGGATTGAGAAGATTTATTAAATCTAGGTTTCTTTCTTGAAAAACAAAGTTCTGAATCTACAAAACTTATGTCAGGTCAGTCTTGACATACGCTTTTAGGGCTTCCACAGTGACAAAACTGGAGGAAAATTGTATCGCAATATTTGAGAGAAAGATTTTGCGTAGTATACTTGGTGGTGTAAATGAAAACAATAACTTGAGAAGGATATTTAACTTTGAACAGTACAAGAGATTTATAAATAATCTGATATTATTAAATACATAAAAATAAATTGGATGACTCACGTGATTCGAATGAGCGATGACAATACAATAAAAAAGAAGCTGCTTTTTAAACCCTTTGGAACAAGAAAGCTGGGAAGGCCGTGGTTGAGATGGGCTGACTTGATGGAGTCTGATTTTCTTGCAATTCATGAAAAGAATTGGAGATCAAAGATAAATCGGAAGTCATTATGGAGAAATCTTCAGTGGAAGGCATTGTCCCTCATTGGGCTGTCTGACAAAGTATGATCCTGATTTTTTAACTGTGTTCAGATCATCCCATTTTCTTAGAATACAAATATGGATTTTCATAAAACTAGATTTGAAGAATTAAAAGATGTGGATTTTTAACTCGACAACTTTTTAAATTTAATTAATAATGCTAGTAGATATCGTAAAATTTAATAGTTATCATTAGGATCTATCTACTAATTATTTAAATGGTTCAGACAAAAAGTGTTACCCACAGAATTCATCGTTTAAAACTTTTTGGGAATTCATTCATTCTATGAAAAATTTGAGAATTATATATTATTAAATTTTTATGATATATATATATATATATGTGCGTGTGTGTATGAAGGTTGGTGTTAGGTATAAAATAAATCATAAGCATGACTACGCTTTCGCTTTTTGTAACAAACAAATTTAACTAAAAAAATAACAAGAGATATAGAAAAACTGTTCTATCGCAAAGTGCTCGACTTCGCGTGCAGGTCGTCGGACTACCGAAGCAGGGGTGCCATCCCCTCTGCAGAGGATCAAAATTATGATGGCATGTCTTCGGATCATCCTCAGGAATGCTTCCCAGACCGTCGCCAATAGCCCATTGTGCAGCTTTAGTGCGACGTAAATAAATTACAACTTCTTCAATGTTTACGTCAGGGAGAAAAGAAGAAAAGGATCGCAAATTCTTTCGTGAGTTACGAACAAGCGCATCGTTAAATATTATTCTATTCAGCAATTTCACAGTATTTACATTGCTTGTTCTTAGGAAATTTGCAATTGACTCAATGTCGTTAAGGGATGTCATTGTATAATAATTAATACAGTTTAAGATAGACAGTTCTAATCGAAAGCTGTACTTACCCGCCTGGTATATTAGGTAAACACCGTCTGTGCTCCATCCGTTTGGTTACTTAATGAAACACCGTCTGTGTTAATTATCTTTCACAAAACAAAGTTCACGGCCAGAGCCCCCATGTGGAGGTTGATGTCAGGTTTAAGATGAATCATAAGCATGACTACGCTTTTTGTAACAAACAAATTTAATTACTGGTTGGTAGGGCACTGGGCTTATGCCTAAGAGGTCGTGGGTTCGATCCCCGCCGGCCGAGGACTCCTCGTGTAGTATAGTGGTGACAGATGCACGTGAAATCTGTCCAGTCACAAAGTCCTCCATGCTCCCATAACAAATCAGACCTCTGGGGGTACTGATCCAGGAGTTTCCTTCTCTTCTGGATGGATTCAAAATTACATGGCTGTGGAGTCGTAAACCAAAAATTGGTTCGACTGTTCAATGAGTTAAACAATAAAATAAAAAACAATAGCCTCTAAGAATATTCTCCGACTTTAATTATTTAAGATCAGGACGCGTCTTTAAAACAAAAATAATAAAAGTTAAATTTGAAAATTGAAGCATTTTTTATTAAAAGTGATAAAACCTAATCAATTAATGTCAAACACCCCCGAATTTCTCGTAGACTTCGATCTTTCGATTGTCAACGCACTTGCAATTCGTCGTCCCGCACGGAACTCAAGTAAGTGAGCTAGTTTGTATGAAGTGTACTTTAAACAACCTCAAAATAAGCGTTGGTATAAATAAAATGTGTGACTTTATTTGTGACACCTCAATAAATACCTCACTCTCTTTAGTTGAAATAAGGTAAATTTTTTTATACCTCATACCTCTTTCGTTACAAGCGAACAACTAAAATTGTGTACTTGAAATTATTAAATTTGTTTAAATATAGTAAGGAACACGTAATTGCCCACATCAAGTAAATAGGTATGTCCAGCCTTTTCTTTGAGAGCTGCACCTAATCACCTTCGAACAGAATTTTAAAGTTTTATATATTTTTTTATTTATTTATTCAATTGTTGTTTTTAAGCTTGAAAAAAACGTATGCGTACTTATTTTATGGTAAATAAATTTCAAAAGTGAAAAATATGAATTTTTCAAATGGGGCCATCTCTCCTCTCTAAATGTATATGTATATTTAAGTATTTATAATGATTTTATAATTTCGATAATAAAAGAAAATTTCATAATACTGAAGCATTTGACAATTACTTTAAGTATTACATCTTTTTAAAAAGTCCGCTTAAGAAAGGTTTTCAGGAAAAGGTGCAATATATACACACCAAAGAGTTTCCAACCACTTTCATTAAAAAGAAAAATTGAAATGCTCATTTCATTATCAAGGAAATAATTAAACTCAAAACTCGAAAAGGTTTGGTGCTCGTCACTCACACTGCTTGATTGAACATCCCCCTTATCAGTTACCTGTTTTTTAAAATTTTTTTTTATTTATTATTTTTTTAATGGTGATCAAAGGTTGACATTCGTCAGTTCTTTTATCAAAACTATTTTGTGTTTTGACATGTCGTTTCCTGTCGTATTAACATTAAAAACATTTTCTCATCTGAGTTGTAAATTATATTTTGAATGAATTACAATTCATTTTAAGACTTTTTTTTCCGAAATGGATCTGCCTTCTCCAGGTAAATGATAAATTTACTGTGCATCATTTAATTCTTCTCTTTAATATATGTACATAATTAATGTCACTTTTCACAATTGCATCAGACGCTGATAAAAAATTTTTTCAAGGAAAATTATAGAAAGAATAGTATAAACAAAGAATTGTTTAAATTAATACAAAATTGCGTATGAATTTTCAAATAAATATTCATCTCAACTAAAAATCAAAAAATATATAAATAAAAAAAAAGCATAAATATTTTTATTATTCATTGCTTATAGTTTCATGAAAGAGAAACTAAATAATTGGATTATTTAATGAGAAAAACTGACTCCATTTCACAATAATACAAATACTTTTTTTAGAATTTTTACAAAATTAAATTTCATATAAAGATTAAAATAGGAATTCAGACTAAGTTAGAGCGTTTTTTCATAATTTATTGATAAGAATATACAGTGTATAAAAATTCTAATTGATTTCCTAAAAATTATAATTGATTTAAGCATTCTATAATGTATATTTCTTTGAATTTATGCGAAATTAGAATTTTTTTTAACGAGAAAGAATAGAAGAAACCTGAACAAAAATGTTTTTCTTATTCATCTATAATAGTTGCTTTAAGTAAACAATAGTTGAAATCATAAGTAAAAAATAAAATATTGTATACAGAAAATGTCTTTTAAAAATTTCTAAGAAATGAGACATTAAAAAAAAAAAAGAAAATAAAAACAAGTGAATTTAATAATGGTGATTTAATGGCAAAAACAGTGATTAATTCAAATTCTTAAAAAAATAACTTCAGTATCTTAAGAAAAATATTAATATGTAGTTATAAGAAAACCGATGTATTTTAATAAGCAAAAGTAATAAATGGGAATAAAGAAAATAGTTCTTTATTATTGAGTAAAAAGTATGGAATAACTGATTTTTTTAAAATGAGAAATTGAACTCACTTATTAATAAAAAAATATTTTTTTATTTAACCGAAATCATGTGACATTTATAGAGAAAACAGTGGGAATTGGAACTAAGTGTTTTTTTATTTATTTATTAATATAAGTTTTTAAGTGTAGAAGGAAAAACAATTGAATTATTACTTAAAAATAATAGAACTTAGTATTCTATAAAAGTATTTCTTTACATGCAAGTAAGTATTGTTTAAATACAAAAAAAATGAAAATAAACTAAAAACATTTAATTTTTTATAGATAGCAAATAATGAAAAACTGAATTCAATATTTTTGACACAAATATATTTGTAATTTTTTCCAGAATTTGGTGACCCTTAAAAACATGAAAAATAACTTAAAAACTCGAATTTATTTTTTATTGATTAAAATACTTCTTATATGTAGACATTTTATTTTATAACCGTCGTTGAACAGCCGACCCAACTTAATGGGTTTACGGCTACTAATGTTCAACTCCGTAGCCTTGTAATTTTGAACCCAATCCAGAAGACAAGGGAACTCCTGGATCGAGTATTGGGAGAAATTTGCCTTCGTGGAGGACTTTTTGATGGAGCTAACCCGCATTTGCGTTACATGGAGAGGAAGACCACGAGAACCTCCCACGGTTAGCCTGACGGCAAGGGGACTCTAACCCATGATCCGTCTACCACTGAGGATATTTCACGTCAGCACTGCGGTCAGTGTAAGCCGGATGCGGAATTCGTATCGACTGGGATTCGAATCCGGTTCGCCTCATTGGAAGGCGAACGCTCTATCCCCTGAGCCATCGCGGCTATATGTAGACATTGAAAAACGTAATATGAGTATATAAATCATTAAAAGAGTAATTGATTTATGTAATATATACACAGTCCCTGGTCAAATTATTATACGCACTATAAGATTCTTTGTAAAATCTTAATTATCAGGTGATACTATACAGCTTTATTGTTTTTATGTGACTGAAACAGGTTTGCACTTGTTTACGTTCGTGTATCAATTGGTGAAATTCGACGATTGGATAAATTAGACTGTATATTATATAAATTAGAATATTTATTATATCAGGTATTATATTAGTATATTATAATAGTTAGACCAAATTATTAGACGCACTGTAGTTTTTTAATAACTACACGTGTTGCACGAGTTTATATGCAATGCTCTTATATTTAAACATACATGCAATGGTTTTTTTTCCCAGGAGATTTTTTATATACTTCCTATTTATATCTATTTTTAACGTATTGTATTACAATGTTAACAAATTGATACATGAACGTAAACAAGTGCAAACCGGTTTCAATTGAAAAAAAAAAAAGAATAAATAAATACATAAATAAAACTTTATATAGTAACACCTGATAATTAAGATTTTACGTAGAATCTTTAAGTCTAATAATTTGGCCAGGTGATATATGAATATAGTGTATATAGTAAAATTAGGAATTTCTTTAAGAGAAAATAAAAAGTGAAACGAAAAAGATTTTATTTCTTATTGATAAAAATAAATTGTAATAAATGTAGCATGAAGAAAGTGCATTTCGTAAAAAAAATAGTTTAATTTGCTAATCTGTACAATATTTGTGTGAATTTTATAAAATTATTTATTTCAACGAGAAAATCTAGAAAAATAAACAATTTTGTTGTTTGAAACCGGGGAAAAAATAGCTAAAATTCTGAATGAATATTTAAGAAAAAGAAGTGGTTTTAAATAATTTTTATGATATTTATTTCGAAATGTATTTAGGAAGATGTGTATTGAAACGTGCAAAGATCTAAAGTGAAACTAAGAAAACGCATTAAAAATTCGATTCAATATTCATTTAAATAGTTTTTATTTTAAATGAAACTAAGCACATTTTAGGTACCTAAAATAAGTAGTGAAACTAAGAACACATTTTTATCAAATATAGATAACAAAAAAGGATAACAATATTTTGAAATTAAAGGTGATAGATGGAGCAGCTAATGGAAACATTTGGCAATGTTTCAAAGACAGTGGTTCAATTATTAACAACATTAAATAATAGTTAGAATTATTAAGCCTATTTTTGTAGTTAAATTAATATACGAGTATATATATATGTATATATATATATATATATAAGCTAAAAAATTTAGAAAAAATGGAGGGGAAAAAATATTAAAAATCCGGAAAAACTTATATGCACTTATATAACTTATTAATTTTCTTCGTTTTTCTCTTTTTTTCTCTTTGTTTTTTGTTTTGTTTTTGTGCTATATATATATATATATATATATATATATATATATATATATATATATATATATATATATATATATATATATGTATATATGTATTGTGTGTATGTATTGTGTGTTGTGTTGTGACCTAGGCTGTGAAATGCAAATCTCGCAATAATGTTATCTAGGTTCGAATTCAAGTGGTGACTTTTTGAAACGAACCCTACTGCCACCCCGAATAGACTACAGTGCCGACGTAAAACATCCTCAGTGATAGACGGATCATGGGTTAGAATCCCCTTGCCGTCAGGCTAACCGTGGGATGTTTTCGTGGTTTTCCTTTTTATGTTGCGCAAATGCTGCCCCTCTTAATGTCTCCATGAAGCCTAGCATCCCAATGCTTTTTAAAAGAGCTTTCTTGTCTTCTGGTTTGTGTTCGAAACTGCGAGGCTTAATTAGTGATTGATAGTCGTAAACTCAGAATTAAATCAGCTGCTCAACGCTAGTTATAAAATAAAATAAAAAATGAATATGGTCCGTGCTGTAGGAAAGCAGTTCCTGCCTGCGCACCAATTCATTTTTTCTCAGAACCAGCCTATAAAGGATATAAACCATAAAAACTCTTAAAAAATTTCCCCCCCCCTAAAAAATGACAAAAAATATTATTTTTTTTGAAAATATATTATTATTATAATTCCATACAACCCTATTTTATTAATATTTAAATCGTAATGTTATGGAAGGGTGGCTGAATTTGAAAAATAATTAAATTTGCTTGAAAAAATTATAAAGTTAAAGAATAGAGAATATGCAACACAATGAACAGTAAAAAATTAGAAGTAATTTTACTTGTTAACAATATATAACGATAATTTTATGTCATAACAGTTCTCTTTTGAAGCATTTTTTTTTTATCTCTATTCAGTTTTTATTATTTTAAAAATTTTCATATAAATTTATATCTTGCTGCATCACTCTCTAATTTTTTATTTAGATATTTTTTGTTACTTTTGACCTCAAATAAAAGCTGCAAGCTCATTAAAGGAAAATTGCGTGAGAGATAATTTTTACCATAATTGATAAATAACTTTTATTTAGAGAAAAAAAAAATGCGAAAAAACCCCACATAAAATTGAAATGGGTTTCGAACTAATAAGAATTTCGATAAAAAAAAAACTCTTTTTAAACTTATAATTGAAAAGGGTATTGGAAGAACAGGCTAAGTGACACTTTAGTAAATGTGAGTAAGTGAGAGTTTTTACTGATATCAAAATTTGTCATTGTTAGTCCGAAAACTGATCAAAAGCTCTTTACGAAAATTTAAGGTATTTTTGATGTTGTTTTGAGGTATATATGAGGTATATTTGAGGTTGGTAAGAAAACAACCATAAAAATTATACCGCATAACTGGGGTGTACGAGGTTATGCACTTAAGGTCATTTTGAGGTTGCTTAAAATTCACTTAAAATCAACCAGGCTGATGAGGTGATTTTCAAGGTAGACAGATTGTTTTTCTGACACTTATAACAAAAAAGGTATTTATGAGGTATAAAAAAATTACCTCATTTCAACTAAAGAGAGTGAGGTATTTATTGAGGTGTATGAAGTCATTTTCATTTATTTCTAAGATTATTTTGAGGTTGTTTTGAATTCACTTCTGTTATATCCTTTCTTTTTAGAATAATAATAAATGGTAATTTAGAATTCAAAAAGATGAGAAAAATTGCGTTGTGATAATTTTTCCTGCATTTAACATCTATTACCAGATATAACAAGAAGGAATGACTTAAGCTAATTTAGGATTACTAGCACAATTTTTATTACTACAATATTAATCTTGATTAGCTGTAAGGTAAAAGTAAATTAAACTTAAAGGATTCAAATCCAACAACATTTCTATCCTAGGCTAAATATTTTATTTTAAAGAATTTATCATAAATCAAATTAGGTTGACAAAATGGCAGTTATTGCTATACAACTTCACATTTCAGATAGGAGAATTATTTAAATATTTCCATTAGTTAATACTACTATTCAACAACAAAAAAATTTAATTTATGGGCACTGTTAGTAAAAAATAAATAAAACTTAGCTGGAGATACACGCATAGCTAAAGCGTGTGTGGCCGGCCACCCCGCATCAAAATTCTCCACCTCCTTCTTCAAGCACGTCAGAACAGGGAATGCCTAAAAAAACGAATTGCATCTCCTTCTTCACTCATGTATTCATCCGCGCCATAGGCGGCGCTACCATCGTTCAACTGTTCACACCTGTGATGCAATCCATTTTCAAGTAGGGGTGAAGGAAAAATATTTGGGTGGTGTTGAAGAGTAGTGTAGGGAAAAATATTGGATGGTTTGATGGATTAAAATAATGAATGAGATCTTAAAATTAAAAACGCGGTGCCCAAAAAATTAATTGTGCCCATAACTAATTATTAACAGAAATAATACAACCTTAAGAAATAAAATACATTAAAAGGACATACCAACATAACATAAAGGACATACCAACATAACACTTCATATGAAACAGACTGATGAGGTCATTTCTAAGGTATACCAGGTTGTTTTTCTGACACTTGTAACAAAAGAGGTATTTATGAAGAATGAAAAAAATAACTTTATTTCAACTAAAGGGAGTGAGGTTTTATTTATACCTAAGCTTATTTTGAGGTTGTTTAAAGTACACTTCATACAAATTACTCCACTTCCCAGCTTTCCGTGCGACCCGGCGAATGGCGGGTGTGTTGATAGTCGAAAGTCTATACGAAATTCGGTAAGTGTGTTTGATATTTATTGATTTAGTTTTATCACTTTTAATCAAATATGCTTCAATTTCTAAACTTAACTTTGATTATTTTTGTTTTAAAGACGCGTCCTGATCTTAAAAATTTAAAGTCATAGGATATAAAGTCATAAGATTAGAGACTATTGTTATAGGCTTAGAAATAAGGAAGAAAAATCGGAAAATTTCTCGTCGCCGTGTAGGGTTCGGTGAATAGTTCTTCTGGTGAATCGTTACAACAGGTTACGCACGGTAAATTTTATTGTTTGCTACTTATTCAAATATAACTTTTTTTTCTTAAATGTATACGTTTTAAAGTAGCAGTACGCAATCTGATTAACTGAATAAAATGTTTTTAATAATTTCTCTTAAAAATAAATCGTTGATTAGCAATTTTGCTTTGAAATTCTACTACAACTGTTTGCTGATCGTTTGCTTAGATATCTGTATGTATATGCAAAGTTGTTGATGAGTGAAAGTATGTATTGTAAATCTGATTATATATATACAGGGTATTTCATATTGAATGGGACAAAAATAATAGCGAAGTGTGACTGTCGTAATGGATTTATTCAGCCGAAACAAATTTATTCTGCAATTATACAAGTTTTATTTGGCAACAAGGAAAAATCATCGAATGACGAACTCGCAGCTAGAGGCGCTGTTAAACAAAATGTCGTCCATGCAGGAGAAAGCGTACTGCGTTTTCGAATATGTCCAGGCTTTAAAACCTACTGACAAACCGTTGCGTAAGAATTTCTGTGTGAAATTTCAAGAAAAGCTTGACGTGAATGGTTTCGAGAACACACTGGGTGTTTACCGATGAAGCCACGTTCCACTTATGTGGCAAAGTTAATCGCCATAATTTGCGATTTTGGGGCACGGAAAATGCCCATGTAACATTAGAACATCAGCGTGATTCTCCCAAGGTGAACGTTTTTCGCGCTTTATCAGACAGTTGCGTTTTTGCTCTATTTTCCTTTGCTGAAAAATCGATTTATGGGGACATTTACCAAGACATGCTCTCTGAGTGGTTGCTCCCACAACTGGAGGAAGCTGTTCCTGATTTAATTTTGCAGCAAGATGGTGCTTCCTCACATTGGAATAAAAACGTGAGTTCCTGAACGAACGTCTACCCCATCGTTGGATTGGCCGTGCTGGGCCACAGGATTTGACATGTCTTCATTGGCCGCCGAGATCACCAGATCTAACCCCCTGTGATTTTTTTCTCTGGGATTTCGTTAAAGACAAGGTGTTTGTGCCTCAGGACTTAGAGGAACTGAAGCAGCGGATAACTGCAGTGTTGAACTCCATCACAGGGGATATGCTATTACGAGTGTGGTAGAAGCTTGATTACCGTGTAGACATTTGTCGTGTCACCGGAGGGGCACATATTGCAAACCTATAGAAACTTGGATAAATGTAGTTTTGAGGTAAATTTGAATTTTCTAAATATATTAATTATAACGTCTACAATCATGCTTTCTTTTTGTCCCATTCAATATGAAACACCCTGTATATGGATTTTCTTCTTTTTTACATCCTTAAAAAGCAAGAAAAAATCGTGAATATGAAATTTTTTCTTTGTGACATACTTTAAATGCCAGAATACCAATTTTAAATTTTTCCCGATTTTTTCAATTTACGAACTTATTTTTTTTGATACTAAAATATAATCTTATAGTATGAAATCTCTATAAATACATTTTAGAGAGACATTATAATAATATTATATTTATATAAAAATCGTTTTATCTGAATAAATGGCTTATAAATTTATAAAGTTATGTAATAAAAAAGCAGGAAAATCAAATTATCAAACTTACAACTACCACAATGAAAGATGTATGGGCAAATAAAAAGTGTTAAAATTTCCTGATAAGATTTGAGTTAGGTATTTGAATTTTTGTAAGGGTTGTTAACGGTAGTACTTTCTTCATTGTATTTTGTGGATGTGGTACCTGTGACACTTTCAAACACTATGAGGATTGAATAGAAATGACAGAAGTGGAATGCCATTTATCTGAAAAATAAAATTAATTTCATCCACTTAATATAAATTATGAATAAAACACAGTTTCTAACTTCTAACATTTTATTGTTTTATAACTATTGTTGTAAATATGACTTTCTTACTAATTCATTTTTTTTCTTATAGGTTCTACGTTTCAGCAGGGGAAAAGAATCAATAATTAAAATAATTTTGTTGGTTTGTAAAAAAAATTAAATTTTAGTTTTAAATAAATTATTTTGAATGTCAGCTGATTGCTTATTTAAATTTGTAGTTTTATAGCTTTAATAATATTTTTTAACAGTGGAATTCGGATAGGTGTCATTTCAAGATAATTTAATTAAATCTATTAAAATTACAGATAAATTATGTGTTTGAAACTTTCTTTTATACTTAACAAAAGAAACAATTACTGCCGAAGTTTTAATGTTAAAAACTTCAGGTTGATAAATGAAGATCTCAACTAGTGAAATATTGTAAAGATATACTATTCTATATAATATAAATAATAGTGAGGTTAGAATATAATAAACTAGGTGGACTGTATAACACCTTACGTTTGTGAATTATTACCTTCGTAAGTATAAAAAACAACAACTTTAGGTTGAGTTATAAAGCTTGAAATGTAAAATGACGCATCTTAAGTTGATAGATTAATACCTCAAAAACTGCAAAATAATAATAATAATAATAAACATTGAGGTTACGAAATAATGATCTGAGGTAGAATATGGAACACCTCACGATAAAAAAAAAAACAACCGTCCCAAGTGTCAAAAAATACACTTGAGGTTGATTTATAATAACCGGAAGCGAAAAAGGGCACACTTTAGGTAGATAAATAAATACCTCAACAACTATATAAATCCACACTTGAGGTTGAAGAATGATAACCTTAAGTAGAACATTGAACATCTCTCGTTCATAAGAAACAA
The DNA here is from genome assembly GCA_949128135.1 of Parasteatoda lunata. NCBI lineage: Eukaryota > Metazoa > Arthropoda > Arachnida > Araneae > Theridiidae > Parasteatoda > Parasteatoda lunata. The sequence goes on from OX421978.1 coordinate 7,296,819, forward strand.
CCTATCCGACGGTCGAAAAATACACTTAAGGTTGATCTATAATAACTTGATGTGTAAAATGACTCACCTTAAGTTGATAAAAAATATCTCTAAAAGCATCAATATATATATATATATATATATATATATATATATATATATATATATATATATATGTTGAAATATAATAACTTGAGGTAGAACATAAACCACCTCACGTTAGTAAACAGTTACCTTTACAACTGACAAAAAATACAAGTGAGGTAAATCCAGAATAACCAGACGTGTTAAATGAAACACCTTAGGTTGTTTTTGTAATTACTTATACAGGTATAAAAAATACACTTCAGGTTGATAAGACATAACCTAAGTTTGAAAATACAGGTTTGAAAATACAAATCTCAGGTTAATACATGGGTGATTCTTTGTAAACATGACAATTCGGACCAAATAATTTCTTCAAATTTAAAGTCTTCAAAATAATCTAAAATTTTTTTTTGTATACTTCTGCAGTTACACTTATTAATATCTTACAGGCAGCAGTGTAGTTTATTGAAATTCGTTCGAGAAAAAAAATAAATAGAAATTTACCAAATCTTGAATGCCAGGAAAATGACATATTAGCTTAGAAGTTTAAAAAACAGTCATTTTAAGTTAATAGTAAGTAACTCAACTTAAGCCTTTATGTTAAGAATTGCAAGAACTTTTAAAAAATCAAGAAGTGCTCCATCTACTTCAGAAGATTATGGGGGAAGCTAGTCTTGCACTGTAACATCTTTTTGCCTGAATTTGAACTTTTTAATATTACTCATAACTTTAATTAGAATCTCTCTTACCATACAATTTAATACTGTATACTGTCCAATCAAATTTGATCGCGCTAGATGGCGTCACTAAGGCTTAGCAAAATTTATGTAGAATCTTCATGATTATGAATCATGATTTTGTGTATATGTTACCGTTAAAGTATATAATGCAGTTATTTCATAGAATACCAAGTTATTCCATGAAATAACTAATCGTGTCCGTTAAAGTGTGTAATATGTTATTAATTTGACACTTTAACTAGTTATTCTATGAAATAACTAGGTATTCTATAAATTAACTAATGAGAGACAGTTAAAGTGTAAAATAAACAATTTATCTAAAATGAAATAACTAGGTATTCTATAAATAAACTAAAGATAGACAATTAAAATGAAAAAGAAGCAATTTATCTAATTTATGCAGCGTATAAATGTTATTTATGGAAACGTACCATAAAATCATTTGTTACAACAAGGATTACTAAAATGACACTTGGAATTACAAAGAACATTATTTCTAAAACAAAAACATTTTTTGTTGACACACTGGGTTTTACACGAACATTTTTTAAATCCCTGACCAGTACCTAACTTTGAGCTGTAGCAACCGACCGGAGCGATATTTCAACATCTGAAACTTCTTCGATTTTAATTAATTTTTGTTCGCAGACTCGGAACTGGGATCTGGAATATAATTGTCTTATGCAGCCGTTTCTTGTGCCCAATTGGAAAAATCCTTCTTCAGTTATTTTTATGATGATAGCTAAAATAGATCTGGCATCACCTTTTCCTCTGTCAACTTCAGGCACTGGGATACGGACGGTAAACACCACAGAAGCTTTAGAATGAGATTTATCCGACATTAATTTCATCTTTTTCGCTTGAATTTCTAAACATTTTTTAGACTTTTCTCTTTCTCTTTGAACATTAAGTTCATTAAAACACAATTTTCAGATTCTCTGCTCAACTTCATCTTCTGAAACATAATCTTCCGAACATGATATACTCCATACATTTGAAGCAAACTATATCTTCACTGCATCCTTTTAAGCAGACAACACATACTTTCGTAATTTAAAAATGTTTGTTCAACTACTTTTTCATTATCAGGTTGAGAAAAAACATTCATTGCAGTCAAAGTATTTTGTAAATGATCTTCGTCGACCAACGAATTAAGTGCTTCCTTCGGAATGGCAGTTGTTGACAGTCCAACTCTAGCTAAGCAACCAAACATAGCCTCGTAGGGGGACCTTTTAATACCTTAATGGAACGTTCTGTCTTCATAAACTGGGAAAATTTTAACCCGTTACTCCACGAAGTTGAATTGTTGTCTTGCATCCAAGTCGTCAACATATTTTCTATGTCCTGATTGACTCTCTCAACACTGCCTTGGCTTTGGCTATGTCTTGGTTTGCCATGCCCAATCTTAAAATCTGGCCAAGTTACTTTTAAGTCATCAATAAGCTTAATACAAAATTCTCTTACATTGTCCGACTGCAATATACATGGGGCTCCAAACAACAGGAATATATTAAGTAACTGTCCTGCAACTTCTTCTGCTGTCTTTGTTTGAAGAGGTCTTAAAACCACAAAATTTGTAAGGTGATCTTGATAAACTAAAATATATTTATAGTTTCCATCAGGTTGTGATTGAAAATCTATGAGGTCAACCTGACATCTTGAATTCATATGTGAAAAAACAACAACACATTTTCTGCCCGTTTTGCGTTTTTGTTGACAAGATTCACAAAAATTCAGGAAAATCTTAATATCATTTTGCGTAATATTTTTGTAACGACGATTAAGTTCTTTTATCATTCAGTCTCTACCACCGTGCCCAATAGATAAATGAGTTTCGTACAAAATGTCAAACAAAGAATCACTTGAGCAATAAAACATTACATCTGGTGTTGCATTTGTTACTGGGACTATTAATTTTTCTACTCCTTGAACTTCAAGGACATCGTAATGAAGTAATCAATAATCACGTGGCACTTTCTTATATGATGTTTTAGATTTCTTTACATCAGCTATCAAACTTAATAATTTTTCACGGGTGAGCAAAGAACTGTTCTCTTTCACATCACGCTTATTTAGTAAAGATTCAAACTTTTCTTTCATTGCAGCTTTTTTTTCGTTATCACTTAAAGAATTCATTGTTCAAGGCAATTTAAGGTCTGAAAAATAATTGCACTTTAACGTAAGCAAACTAAATTAACGTAATGACAAATGACTAAATTATGAAACTTAAAAAAAAACAAATGTATCTCAATACCTGATACGTGGAAACAGTATTTTACAAACAGCAGCCGGCACTGTACGTGCAAGCAATCAATTAACCGGAATGAACTGGCGCCAACACGCTAAACAAGTTCTCTCCCTATGGCCTGGAATAGTTCATAAATGCAGTAGGGGTGGAAGGTAAATGTATTTGTCGTGCGAGATATATGATATAGATTATTTTACACTTTAACCCATTTTAGGCCAAAGATAGAAATTTTATAAAATGTGGTATTCTTTTCATTGAAATATTTTTTAAATTACATCTATTAAGATAAAAAATAAGTTTCGTGCATGAAAAATAATATTTTATTTAAGAAACAAAATGGTGCGAAAACGCACCATTGGCCGAATCAATGAACAATTCGTTTAGTTCAACGCTTATATTTTTAATGGAAACAATCGAAGCATTTTGAATGCAAATGGACTTTGCATTTGATGCATAAATTAATCGTGTGATTTTTGTATCCTTCACGTCATCTGTTGGCTTTTTTTCCATGCCCATTTATTGTATGTCCGATTCTATCAGTCCGTATTTCTATTAGTAGAGCTGCGGATGATGAGCAACCTTTGTTTGAATGGGTAACTTGTAATGAACTTTCACCAGATGGATTGTTCTTGGATTTAGATTTTAATTGGGCAATAGCTATATAAGTTCTAATGTCTATAAGTGATACTTTTGAGCTAGTTGAAATTCTACGTAGCATCCAGAAATTTACTTTAACGCTATCAACGATGTTGGTAAATAATAGCCACCACCGTTTTTTTACCTTGAATCTTGATGCGGTATTTAGCTATGGTATTCTCAAGTAGGTCTACACCTCCCATATGCTTATTGTAATCCGAAATAACATCGAGTTGTGAAATCACAACTTCTTTTCTGGAGCCGCGATGGCTCAAGGGACAGAGCAGTCGCCTTTCAATGAGACGAACCCAGTTCGAATCCCGGTGATGGCTGGTTGATATGAATCCTTTTCCGGCTGGCACTGACCACAGTGCTGACGAAATATCCTCAGTGGGAGATGGATCGTGGGTTAGAGTACCTTTGCAGTCCGGCTAACCACGGGAGGTTCTCATGGTTTTCCTCTCCATGTAACGCAAATGCGGGTTAGTTCAATCAAAAAGTCTTCAACGAAGGCAAATTTCTCCCAATACTTGATCCAGGAATTCCCTTGTCTTATGGGTTGGGTTGCTGTTCAGCAACGGTTTTATATATTAAAAAAAACTTCTTTACTTTCTTTGCGACTGTATCCTGTATCGTTTGGCGTTTACAAGGGGCAAAATGGTACTGTTATTAGTAACATTTGTTACCACAGGATTGTTTCCATTTATTGCACATGTTTCTGTATCCTTGCTGAATGCAATATCGTAGGAACCACGATATTTTCTTTTTTTCATATTTGTGTAGTCATCCAATATACAACCACCAATGGGATTTTCACGAGCTGTGCCAGATGCAAAGAAAACCTTTTCTTTCAAAATGTCAAACAAACTATAGGAAGGAAAAAGTTATAAAAGCTTATATTTTCCCATCTCAGGCATTGAACAACGCTAAGCAACTTAAGAAAAACGCTTGTTCCTTATGGCATATTTTGCCGAACACTGTTAGTCTCAGCACAATGAAACTCTGATAAAAATAAAAACTTAACAATAAAACTAATAAAACTCTGAATATACAACAAAACTTCAATAAAACTCTGAAACCTTGCATGAAAAGTGGGCTTTAAAATTTCGTCTATTTCTCATGGATTCGGCCAATGGTGCGTTAACGCACCATTAAATTTGAATGAAAATTTTTTAATTTTTTTGTGATATTTGTTTCATTTTGATTTTATTTTCAGAACTTACAACTTTAACCCATTATAAAAACATATAATAAATCTCAAGTGGAATAATTATACAGTTTAAAAAAATGGACTTTTTCAATAATCGTTTTAAGTTCAAAAATTAGCGTGTTTTGAAAATTTCTCAACAGAAATTATTTACTCCAATTGAATTAAAAATATTTTATACATGTCTTTAGAACACTTTAAAACAACAGAAAAATAAAATTATTGAAAAATATTCGCCACGGTGTTAATAAAAAATTATTTATTAAAATGGTGCGTTTACGCACCATTGGCCGAAAATGGGTTAACGGGCTGCAGATCGTTATTCTATGAAATAACTAGATAAACCATGAAATACAAGAGAGTTTTATACTTTAACGGACACGATCAGTTATTTCATGGAATAACTAGGTATTCTATAAAATAACGGATTTCATACTTTAACGGTAACATATATATGCTATCATCAATTTTTAATGCTCAATTTCATATTTCTATGGCAATTAATGTAAATATCACAGATTAAGTTTGTATTTCATATACATTTATCTAATCATGGTTGTATTCATTTTTCTATGGCAATTAATGTAAATCTCCGATCAAGTTTGTACATATTTCTAATCATGGTTACATTATTGTAAAGCTACCACAATGTTACATAAATCAAAATGGTTTTATTCATTGTATATAAAATAATTTTCATGATGTATGGGTTATGGGCCGCTGCGTTGCCTAGGCACCCAGTTTTTGTTTAATAAAAGAGAAAAGAGAAGTCTTTGTGTTAGATGGACCATAAATTGCTTAAATTAATTCTTTTTATCCACTGTAGAAAGAATCAAAAATTTTTTTGTTGCTGATGTGTACAGAATAAAATTGGGTATAATAATCAATCATTAAATAAATAAATACATCCAATACATACATTTGATTACATCCAAGTATATTACGATCATACATAAACTTGGTATTAGGTTAATATTTGCTTTCCCTCCTTACAGTATTAGCAGTTAAAAAAAATTCTGGTAACACTTCAATGTCTTGGCATTCATAAGCCAGGAAAATGACAGCCAGGATAATGACAAATTCGCCATTTTATAGCATATAACTTTACTTTAATTTAATATTTTGGCCTAAGATGTTTATATTCTGCAGAAAACAACAGGATTTCTTAAAATAACACAGATAAGTCTAAGTAATTTATGTTATTAATGATTTCAAGAAGCCAGGAAAATAACAACACAAAAACCTACTCACCTTGAAAAATTTTTTGAAGTAAATTTTGAACCAGAAAATTGGTTCTTTATACATGCAACAAGACATGTTCATATAGGAGGGTATCTAATCAATCTATTAACATAAGATATTGATTGCTGGCTCTATCTATTTTGGTTATAAACCACTAAATAAAAGTAGCCAGGAAAATGACAGATTTTCTTGGGACAAACAAATTATTGACAGAAAAAGTTATTTTAAACGAAGTTTTTGTAAATAATACCCTCTGCGTATATTCTAGAAATGCTTACACCGGTTGAGATAAAAAAAATTAGATATTGAAAAATTTATGGGAAGTTTTGAAGCTAGTTATTATTGGAAACATTGCTTGGGGCATGCCAAAAACATGAAATTTTGAAGTTAAATTAAATTTTTTAACTATACAAAACAGTCAATGCTAGAGCAAAGTAATTTTAAAATGCTAACAGCAATGCTATTTATTAATTTCGTTAAAAAAAAGTTCTTTTAGTATTATTGTATTAGATCTTGCAGCAAGGGACAGTGAATTGTCATATTCTGTTTGAATCATCCACATATGTACCTCTGGAGGTATATTTGAGGTAAATTTTGAGGTATTCATTTGCTTCCTTTTCATCATAGAGACGGATTTAAATAACAATCTCATTCATACGCTTGAAAAATACCTCATTTATACCTCAAAAATTCGTCAATTTTTCTGTAAGGGGCGATTGAGAGGCAGCATAAGCTCAACTTTAGTGAAGTAGATGCTTCGCGGATATGTATCGCTTTAATTGGCGAGAATTCGGTAATTTTTTATTCTAAAAATAATTATTATAAATAGCTCTGATTGTGTACAAAATTTTATGTCATTTCGTTAAAGCTAAAGATATTTCTGAAATTAAAAGTGTTTTAATTTTTTTTAATACAAAAAATATCTAGGCATAATTGTTGAAATAAATATTATTTACATTTTTTAATTCAAAATAATGCAGTTTCATGAGCAAATGTCACATTTTTATTTATAAAAACGTTTATAAAACAGTATTGGATTATTTTTTTTATCATGGTAAGCTATGCGTTCTTGATTGGTCACGCGATTCTCACTTTTCATAACTTAGGTTGTCACTGAGTAGATTTGCAGCTTTTTTTTTTCTTCTTTTTCTTTAAGAAGAATTCTTCTAAGTGAAACTATTCAGCATTTGTGCAAAATGGAGGCAAAAACCATGAAAACCTTCCGTGGTCAGCCTGATGCCAAATGAAGCTCTGATATATTTCTACCAAAGTATGATTTGCATCAGCACGGCAATGTCTGCTATTAAGGAGCAAAATAAAGTCACACTATTTATCACTGTATTTCGTTCATATGTAGACTTAATCTGTCACCGCTGAGCCATGCCTATTTTTATTAAAAAGTTGTCATTAGTTTTGTCAAGCTTATAAGTACGCTTATTATTTCAGATTTAACACTTAGTTTTTCTTTAAGCGAGCGCACACATCTTAAATATTATTGATGAGCACCCTCTTATTTATAATTTAAAAATAATAATCTGGAAAATAGAAAACTTTTTGGTAAAATATTAGTTAATTTGTACTGTATTACTGTACTGGTACTGTGCACTGTTTTTATACTATATGTACTAATGTACATATCGCAATACTATGAGTATTGAGTACTGAGGAAATAGATTTTTTCAGCCTATCGAATGGGTAAGTTAGGAGAAAATAGTTCATTATGATAATTTCTGACTATTATGATAATTTTGAAACTGTTGATTAGGATAATTTTGAGTTGGTCTCGAGCAATGGAATTATGCCGAATGATTGCTTATCCGCATACTACCTCATTTTAATTTTGTGCATGTTTTTGAAACGTTGATCATTACCGGTTTATTGATTATTTAGTTTTATTTCAAAAGGAATAACGAGTATTCAGCTAATAATAATAATAATAATCTGAATAAGTTGCCTAAGCACAAAATAATATTTATTTCCAAAGCTACTTTGCTTAGAAATTTTTTTCATTACTTTTTACTAGGGTAGTGTGTCTGAAATATAAACAAATGCGAACCAGAAGCAAAAAAAAAAAAAAAAAAAATAAGAAATTGTATGTTGAAGCTGTTTAGGGGTCTTGTCTTTATTAATTATTGATTACTTAAAAAAAACAACATAAATTCCTCCTTAATGTATGGAAGCTGCAGTTTTTCATTTCCCACCAATTTTTGTTCTTCCCTGGCTATAGCGTTCGATGCCAAGCAAGAGATTTACTAGGGTTGTTTATTGACTATTGTCGCCAAGTCACTTAGCCGGTTCTTCCCTCCAACGAATATTTAAATACTGTCACTTAGCCGGTTCTTCCACGAAGTATCTTCGAAATGAATAGATTTAGCAATATAAATGAATGTTATGCATTTAAATGAAGCTAAAATAAGAACTTTCCGCCCAAAATCTCATTTTTTTTAAATGTCACTTAGACGATTCTTCAACTAAGTACTTCAATTTAAAATGGTCTTAACAACACGTCAAATTTCGGCTTTGTAGTTGCATTTCAGAGGTTTATAGATTGATCAAAAGGTTTTTTTCCTTTCAAGTTTAACAGTTAGTAAGTTTCAAGCTAACTATGAAATTGTATTTTTTTCATCGAACTCCTTGTTCGTTTTTCTACAATAGGTAGGTTTTTAGCTATACGTAAAGTTAAAATATACTACGATTTTAAATATTCCAAATATTTTTGCTTTTCCTTACATTTCAATAGACCAGGAATATGTAGTGCTAATTTACGCATAATTCATTTAAAACTTCTCTTGAGAGTTGAATTATAAACCCTTATTTAGTTTTATATTAAATATCCCTTTTGTTTTGCTTTATTATTTTATGTTAATTTTAAAAATAGTAATTAAGAAATTTATATGGTAGGAGAAGAAGATGTTTCCTCTCTGGAAGTTTCAGAAGAAGGCAGTTTGTTCTGGAAGCTCTGTAATTGGATAATAAGAGGAAGACGAACCGCAAGTAGCTCGCATGTCGATTCTTCAAGAAAGGATATCAATCATACTACAAAAACAGTACTTCCTCTCTGCAAAGAACTAAAAGTTGTTGACATAGAATTGAGTAATAAAAATTTTAAATCAGTAATAGAGTCAAGCATGGAGAAAACTAAAATAAGATTCATTTGCCCAGACGATTCGGATAAATATTATCCAAGTGATTACTTTTTAGCAAAAATAGCATCTAGAGTTTATAACGAACAGAGCCCAGATGTTTGTCTCGAGGAGGGATGGGTTTTGTTGACTACGGCTGATTCCAGTGATGGCTATGTTGGTGCTGCATATTGGAATGCCAAAAACCTGCAGGTTGTTATAGCCCACAAAGGGACACAAAATGTAAAAGATCTTTGGGCAGATTATCAGGGCATATTTTCAAAAAAATATACTTCTCAAATGAGTTCCGCAGCCACGTTTTCAAGTATTGTTGTAGAAATTCTCAAAGAACTGAATGCAAAGTATTCGACTCATTTGAATCTTTCCTGTACTGGACATTCATTGGGAGGGTGGCTTGCCCAAGTAACTGCGTTTTCAACTCAATACCTCACTTCTAAGACAATCGAAGGCGAGGGAGAGTTTTTTGTTAAGCGTGAAAATGAAAACGAAGGCTATCATACTCATACTGTGGCATTCGATAGTCCCGGCTGTAAAGATATGCTGTTGAAAATGGAAAGTGATTTCGATGTACGCTATAGTGGTAGAGCCAATTTATCTTTCTTTTTGGATGTCACAATTTTCCTCTCGGCTCCAAATCTAGTCAACACTCGTAACTCACACCTAAATGTGGGTAATTTATATAGGGTGTTTATTGATAACTTACCAGCAAGAAAGACCGGGTGGGATCTTTTTCGATATACTAAAGAAACTCACATGATGGATAAAATTATGAATGTGTTTTCTTCCATGAAAAACAGCTGTTCATCGGGAAAGATAATGAAAGTGATAGATTGGCCACTAGCTAAAGAAGGGGCAAGTGGATTATTGAGCGAGAATATTTTTACTGATGAAAACGAATATGAACATTTTCATAAATTGGCAAAATGTACCGGTTCATACAATCCAACTCCAGATGGTACAGAGTATTGTACGCTTCGCTATCAAGTTAAAGAAGTTGAAAAAGATGAGTGCAGCGCTAATGTTTTTGAACAATCTGAGTTTGACTTTTTGGAGGGATATCAGGTGTTGAAACGAATTTCAATGCTTTCTATCGTGCGTGACTTAATGTTTTCACTTGAGAATGAGAAGGCAGAAGAGACAAAGGAAAAAACAGGAGAAAAGACTGAAGAGAAGGGAATAAGTAAAATAAGAAATGATAAAGTGGAAGAAATCTTAAAATATTTTGAGATAAAAGCTGGGGAAGGACGAGGTGTTATCAAGTGTAATTCGGAAAATGAGTTAGAGAAATTGATTATTTATGTCAAAATTATTTTGTTTATTTTTCCAAAGATACATTGTGAAATCAAAGATAAATTAAAGAACTTGGATGTTTATAACAACGTTTATGAAAAGCAGTCTCTTGATTATCTTGACACTATAAAGTCTGTAGAACTTCGAAATTCTACCATGGAATTTATTATTTCTTTTTTAAGAAATTCTAAATTACAATTTTTGCAATTCATATGCAAAGTGCACCCTGTCATAGGAATACAAAAAATACATGGCATTCTTAAAAAAGCGAAAAAAGATTATCAATATAGCAAAGTATTTTTTCTAAGTCTAGAACAGCTTGTAAATTTAGAACAGTTTTTTCCATTGAATAAATTTTTAATACATTTGGATAAAAAACTTTCTGTGTTATTTGTAGTAGGTTGCAATATCGAATCTAAAAAAGCAGCTAATCTGTTCAAGAATTTATTCATTACTTTGAAATCTAGACCTAAATTTAAGTTCATATTAGTTTCGCATGAATACAATAGTTTAGAAGATTGTTTTGGAAATAAAAGGAATCTTTGCAGTGAAATAAAGGATGATTCAATTATTACATTTCAAGATTTAACTGATGCATCTCAAAAACAACTTTTAAAGAAAAAAGTTTGTTTTCAAGGAGAAGATGTAAGTCTTAATACTTTAATAACAGAGGAGACGAAACAACTAATAGATGTCCTAACATTGTCTAAACTTATCAACAATGACACAATAGAGATAGGTAAAGCACTGCCTGATTTAGGAGATGTTAAGAGTTACTATATTGATCAAACATTTACTCGTCACGTTAAAATAAAAAATGATATCAAAGGGAACAAATCTAAATTTGTTTTTACTAATAGTAATACATGCGATATATCAAAGTTCAATCAAGGTGAAGACATAATTTTGATCTCTGAAAGAGAGGATTATTTTGATGAATTAAGTAAAAAGAACGAAAATCGTAATGTCCATTGGCTAAAAAAAAAAGATGACAAATTTGTGTGGCAGAAATCTCGTGGAACTTTATCAAACTTGCGTGACTTTATGGATACAGAGAATGCCTCGGAATGTTATGACGTAGATGGGTCCATAGTAATTATAAGTTCAGTATCGGGTGCGGGAAAAACCACTGTATTGACAGAACTAGCACAAAGGTTAAAAAAGAACGATCCTTCTTTGTGGGTTATGAGATTTAATTTGAATTCATATACTGAAAAGCTCGTAGGTGAAGAATTTGGTAATGATACGGCCAAAAGTTTTGAATTTCTACTGGATATAGCAAGTCTAAATAGTCCGTTGGAGAAAGATCTATTTAAACATAGACTGAATTCTAAAGGAGGTAAAGTTGCTTTGCTATTTGATGGCTTTGACGAGATTGTTCCTAAATATAAAGAGAAAGTTACTGAACTATTAAAATTTTTAAAAAACTTAAAACTGGAAAAACTCTATATAACTACGCGTCCACACATGAAAAATACATTAGAGGATACATTAAGTATATTGGCATATACACTGAAATTGATGTCAGAAGAAGATCAGATTCTATTTTTGAAAAAATATTGGAGTAAAGAACTAGAACTAAACATTACCGAGGAGTGGCTTTTTAATATTTTTGCGAAAAAATTACTTGACTGCATGTCACGTCCAAATTCGGATGAAAGTAAAGAATTTACTGGGGTACCTCTGCAAACAAAAATGCTAGCAGAAGTTTTTCAAGAGGATTTTAAAAACTTTTACAAATTTCCCCTTCAAAATATAACATTCTTGACTAAGAAGCTGAATTTACTGGAACTGTATAAAGTCTTTGTAGATAGTAAGTACAAACGACATCTTGCAGATAAAAAATTTTTTGATCTCACGAAATCTGGTACGGAATATAAAATACTGTATGACTCTTTTATAAAAAATCATTCTTTATTAGCTTTAAATTCCTTTCTCGGGGAAAGCGATTTAAATAAATTTCTTTCTGAGAAGGAGTTCAAACAACTGAAAGAGTATACGAATCAGGTTCTAGAAGGAGAAGAAAACTCAGAATTCATTACCTGTAATGTGGATGGAAAAACAAGCTTTATTCATCCAAGTTTTGCTGAATATTTTGCTGCGTACTTTTATTGGAAGAACATAGAAAAGCAGGAAGTCAAGAATTTTCTTTGTGAGCACATTTTTGGCGAAGATACTGAATTAGTTCGAATCTTCTTCGATTATATGGCAATTGACAACCAGGATAAGTGTAAAGCACACATTGCAGTGTTGAACAACGATATTATTCAAATTGAGCTATTATTTTCAAGTGCAGAGGAATCGGGCGATTTAATTAATTCTACTGATGGTTTGGGAAGAACGGCGCTTCATTTAGCTGCTTCATATGGTCACTTGCTTACCGCAAGCAGTTTATTGAATCACGGCTACAATGTTAACGCTCAAGACCAACTGCTTTGTGGAGGTCCGCTAAGATATGCGGATAAATGCGGTCATTGGTTTGTTGCTGAAATGCTTCTAGAAAAAGAAGCGAATGCTATTGACATGCCAAACGCAAAGGAAATAATTCAAAATTATAGTGCTGGTGAACGAAGAAATACATTAATGCTTCCAATGCTTGCTTCAATTTTCCCCCACCATATTTTCAACTGGGCTCTAAAGAATTTTTAATGTTTTCTAATGCTCATTACAGCGAATGTATGAACGTAGGGGAGTGTCGGGTACCCCCGCCCACTGTCAATTTCATATGTACAGAATATTTTTTCAAGTCAATGGGACATCGGACATTAATTGTTATATTAAAAAAAGATTATTTTCAAAGTTTCAAGTATTTATGCAGCTGGTAACATGGTAAACAATAGTTTTGAAAATATGTTGAATACAGTAGTCAAATTTTTTAAATTTCTATTTTTTTAAGTTAAACTATTCTTCTTTTGGTTTATTCTTTTTGCATTATTTAATTAGATGATAAAACAATAGAAACATACAAAAATATTGATTATTACTCAATATTATACAGAAATATAAGCAATACTCCTTAAGTGGGCGGGGCTACCCGACTCTCCCCTACATATACTGTCTAAACGAAATCTAGAATTCTGGATTCTTTAAATTTTATTTTGCTAACACGCATCATTTAAAAAAATAGTAAAAGCAGTTAACTCTCAAATGTACTACTTGTAAACTATAGTCATTGTTGGTAATATTGACAGTACAGGTAATATTGATCACAAGAATTGCATAGCAGCCCTTGGTCGGAAACGTCATTGGAAAGTAGACAGGAAAGTAGAATGGCAGGTACAGGAAACAAAAAACACAAAAGATCACCTAAAATATTTATTTGTCAAAGATATTTCATGTTCCGTGGTAGAAGGATCTGTGAAAATGTCAGGAAAATTGCTCAAAGTTTCCAACATTGCTAGCGATGTTGGAAACTATATAGTCGGGTCATAGATTGGCGGACTCGTTCAAATACACTTGGGGATTGTTGGATATCCGCACGATTCTTGCAACCAGATCAATTTCAGAATCCATGCATGTTGCGCACACAGCACTATTCAATTTACCCCAAAGACTGAAATCTAGAATGCCTACATCAAGAGAGAGTGGTGGCCAGGAAACCGGTTCACCATGCCCAATCCATTTTGTGAACAACTACAGCGAAGTTTCGTGAGATCGTGATTTCATATCCTGCTGTCCGAAATATCCACGTGTATTAAATTTAATGATGACTGCTGCACGTGAAATTTGTCGAGATCGCTAAAGTCTTCCAAGCTTCCTTAGCAAATCAATATCTCTTTCTCAGATTAAGGGTCTGATTTTCCAGAAAAGGGCTAAAAATTCTTCACATCAATATTTATGGTAGTCTATGAATATTTCCATTCTGTTACAAAAATCATCATTTTTTCTTGAACAATTCTTTACATTAATATTATTTATGACAGGTCCAAGATTATTTTTTAATCAGTTACAAAATTCATTTTTTTCTTAATTGTAAAAATACAAGAGCATCACTATAGAAATTGACTAAAATTCACATAATATGTACTCTAAATATTACCTTCTGGTGTTAAAGGAAATTCTCGGGTACTAAATTGGAGATTGATCGTTCTTTGTTCCGATCAAAATTACGATCTATGGATGAATGAATAGATTTTGAATGGGTCCTAAATGTAAAACGGACTGTGACGTATGTGTCGCTGAAGTCGTACTCTTGGTCACTTGGTCGCCACTCAAAATCAAGAAATATACACTCTGTCTTCAATTCGCTTGGTTTCTCATAGCAGGCTTGCTGGTTTTGGCAACTGGCATAAGAAACAACAGATTCTTGTGATGTCCCCTCCCTCTACTTAAAGTGTATCCCAATAATACTGAGGCACTCTGTAAGTAGTATGGCCATGTAAAACGAAAAAAAATGTACCATGTTGCATCATGATTCTGTTAAATATCATGGTGTTTAACAAACTTTTACGGCTAGGTTTGCATAACTTGACAGCCCAAAAATTTCTGTATCATGTATTTTTGTTAAAGGTTCCTTTTCTCTAGAATGTTAAGTGCTAAAAGTATAAAAGACTATTCTTATGAAAAAACTTTAAATTGTATTTCATTTGGGGAATGATTCGATGTTTAATAGTGTTTTTAATATTACTTAAATTTAATTGAGTGGTTTAGTGTATCAATAGATGATTAATGTTGTCGAAATGATATAAATATATTTCTTTTTTAAAATCAGCGTAAATAAGTTATATCAGTATTATTATTGTGTTGTATTATTCTAGTACCTGTTCATTTTGCAAAGATGAGTAAATATTTGTAAAGAAATATTGCTCAAATTTTGTATGTATTTTAATGTCATCACTATAAAGAAATGTAGTATGGATGTTGTAATTAAAACACTATTTGATTTCTACATTGTTTTTGTTACTTATTACATCTTGAAAGAGAGCAATATCAAATTTCTTTATAGCAAATTTTACAATATTTTAAATAACATAAGCATATTTTTGTTTACGTTAAGCAATATTTTCTGATAAAGTTTTCTTCCTCAATAAATATGGAGAAATTCGAAAATTTGCGTTAGTTTCCGTACGTAGGATTTCATGTAATTGTGCATGCGTCAGTTTTGGAGAAATGCGAATGCGCCCAATAAAAAATATCAAACTTACGAAAGTGAAAATAAGAGATTTTGTCAAAATCCGTGAGTTAAAAACGCTAACATAGTGAAATATCATTTTAACTTTGACCACAAAATCAAAACAATCATTTACAATGGATGTAGACAATCTCTTTAAAGCTTTGGCATACGATTCAAGATGCTTTGCTCTAAGCAAAACTGCGTTTCTGTGATCAGAAAAAATTTAGTAGATCATAGATTTTTAGCGATAAGGAATGCAGATTATTATTATTATTAATATTTAAAAAAATATAGTAGTAAACTTGATTATTTAACTGCTTTTAACTAAATTATATAGTTAAAATGTATAATTATAATTTGTAATTTTAAAATAGCGGGAATATATCTAGTTTCTTAGGCAACCATAATGTTAAACAGAAACCAATATAATATTCAATGTAGATGTTTTTAGTTCAAAGGTTGGCTTTAACAGAAAACAACATTTACCAGCTATAAACAGTGTGTTTGTAGCTTTGCCTTTGTGGCGTTAATTACGCCAACATAACGTAAGGATACTTAGCATCTAAAACAAACGCGAGAATGCGCAGTACGTACGGGAGCGTCCGAAAGCTAGTGTGAAAATGCGAAATATAATATAGAAAGCCTTTTTTTTGTTGAAATAATTATATTGAAGTACTGTTTCCAGTCGAAACAAAATTGATGAAACAGGTGGTTGTCAGTTCTCGGAACTTGTAGGCGGTTATGCTGTAAACTTTCAGGTGTAGGGAAAGAAAAATACTGTTTTCCTCAGAAAAGGGTAAATGATGGGAAAAAGGTAAACAATAAAAAAAATTTATTACAAATCTTTCATTTTTGATTTTTTGTTCTAAAAAATAAAAATTCAAAACAAAATTAATATCAATTTCTTTTTATTATTTCTTTAAAAAAATTGTACAGAAGAAAGGAACCAGGTTGGAGGGTGCCAGTAAAAAGGGCGCTGCGTGATATGTATCGGTGATCCAGTCCATCCCTGTCACAATTAATTCTTAGATAATGCTTGTCATTCAAAAATACAAGAAAAGTCATAGAGTGTTCAAAAAAGCCGCTCTCTCCCTTTCAGGAAATTCCAAGCCTTAAAAGTGTTTAAAAAAAGAAAGTTAGCTAATAAAGAATCTATAATACATTAAATTTATAAATAAAAAAAATAATAAAAATTTCAAAAATTTCCACAAAAATGTTTTTTTTCTCGAGGAAAATTTTCAAAAATTCAGAAAAAAGTAAAGATTTTTCGTTACAGATACTTGTACTTTTTTCCCGAAGTAACGAAAAACATGTGAAAGTACTAGATTTAAAAAGGAACGAAGTACAAGTAAATGTGCGTACTTTTTACTTTCGTTACTTGTAATATGTCGTATTGCCATATATGGTTCCAACTTTTTCGTGGTGAGGGTTCTGAAATATCTGCTTAAATTACTAAAAATTCTGAAAGCTTTAGTTTTTAAATGCATACTATTCTATAAAATATATTGTAAAAAGTTTATTTGGCGGATATTGGTTGTCCGAAATGCGGTGCACTCCCCTTTATGCAATGATAAAAAGCGAATTTTTTTTTTAAGGAGGGTAGGAGATTTTTCTTTCAATTTATATATCAGATGTATAGGTTAGGTTTGTCCGATACTTTTGTTGCAAATTAGAATATATATGCAATTGTTATTTGCGCTATACAAACAAAGCTCAAAACGATTAGGGGATTTTCACATATTTAATTTTGTCTTGCTATCCGATTAATATAAGGTAGTGTAATTTGCAATACTACAGAACATAATTTGTGAAAATGCCTGATTATATTGAGCTTTCTTTTAAAAGGTACAAAAACTACTTAGAAAATTGCGTTTGTTAGGTATTTAAATCAAATTTTTTCCCCATTAGTTGCCCATTACAATTCATTACAAAACTATGAAAATACAATTTTACATTTTTACCTCAGTACAAAAGAACTACTTTAGAGCTTATGCATTTTTTTTTTAAATTTTAAAAAAAAAAAACAATAATTTTATAATAAATTTCAAATTGCTGCAAGAATTTTGTTTAATTTTACTGAATATTTTTAAAGTTACAGCAAAGAAACATAAGACAAGAAAAGTTTTTTTTTAATAAAAGCGTTCATATCTCCATAAATAGTTAAGCCAGATTTATGAAATTTTATGCAGTTATTGCAAACATCAACTAAAGTAATCGACACAAGTTATAGCGTATTGCTTTATTTTCAGGCATAGGGTGTTCAAAAATATTTGTTTTCTTTCGTAATTTATTGTCGGTCTCTCAAACCTCTGAAAGCTTAAAACTTTATTAAAAAAATAATAAATAAATCAAAAATTGGAAGTGCCTGTTCTATTATTGTAGGGTATGCTGTGTCTCTTTAATCTAAAACATCATCATTGAATTTTAGGGTAAATTCAAGGGTGATGTTAAGAAAGGTGAGTTGTAGGGCAAACCACTTTCTTTTATAAAAGAACTTTTTGCATTACTGGAAAATAATGAGTGCACTTTGGCTGACAGAATTTTCTGAAAGACTTTTATTATAAAAAGTGCCAATCTTAATTTTTTATTACATGATTGTCTATACTAGCTCTATGTAAGCAATTTTGGAAAATACTGTATTCTTTTAATAATTTTTAAAATATTATAATAAATGAAACTTGTTTATACTGTTCAATGATATCCTCATTTTTAATATCACATATCATGTCTTAGAAAGTGTATATGAAATATTTTCGTAAACTATTCGCGCGAGATTATTTTTAAATAGATTTGAGTAAATTTGATTATACTGTGCTATGCTCTATTTTCTTATTTCATTTTACAAAGTGAATTTTTTTTTATCATTATTTTTTTCTAATTCGCATGCAGCATACAGGTGTTATGAACTGATATGCATAGAAGTGTCCTGATAGAAATGCTATGGAATATTGTTTTTGCAATGCTTTTGAGTTACGCACTCATTTATATGTCCTTACTCTAGAAAAATGTAAAGTTTCATACTAGATTAATAAAAGGAAATTGCGATTATTAAAATAATTTATCTAAATGATAAACTTATTCGCTTTTCTTTACATCAAATTAAAAAATAAATCTGCATATACAGGGGTTGGGACAAAAATATGGAAGCACCACCCATAATTACTTTTGATCTGATAATCGGAGTCATTCAATCTTAATGGTTTGAGGGGGTGACCTAAAATATGCTAATTAATAAGTGCAAACGATATTTTAAATTACGAAATCAGACATAAAAACGTACTCTCTTTGAATAAACATACGTTTTTTTATGACGGATTCAGATTTCAGATCCCTAGAATATAGGGGGTCAGGAGAGTGATCCAAAGTTTGCGCCCCTTAATGCTAGTTTTACATTTTGTGTATTTCGTTGGAGAACTTATTAAGCGAATGGAGAATTTTTTGAACACAATTATAAAATTAATTTAAGCAGAGATAAATCAATGAAAAAAATAAATTTTTGTCAATATTTATTATTTTATTTAGTAATAGTCTAAAAAGTTTCGTATTGTAAGGTCCACAATTTCTTAGATCATTTTAAAGTATCTAGTTTTAGATGGCAAAATATGAAATTTGAGCGAAATCGGTTGAATAGTTCCTGAGAAATCGAATTAAAAGAAAAACCGTATATTTAAAATTCGATTTTTCAGGAACTATTCAACCAATTTAGCTTAAATGTTGTATTTTGTCATGTAAAATTAAATACGTTAAAACTATGTAAAAATTCACAAACCTTACTAATCAAAAGTTTTTCGACTGTTACTAAATAAAATAATAAAAAATACTAAATATTTTCTAAAATTTATTTTTTGCATGGAAGTACTTTTGGATAAACGGATTTTATAATTGAGTGCCTGAGTTTTTCGATTCACTCAAAAAGTTCTCGTTAAAAGTTGAACAACGCAAAAAATAAAATTAACAATTGGGTGTCCAAACTTTAAATCTCTCTTCTGACCAAGCTGTTGGGACTCTACTTCCCAGATTGCGGCTGCCCTCCTCCCTATTTTGGGGGTCAGAAATTTGAATCCGTTGAGAAAAGGCATGGTTGTTCAGAGGAAGTACGCTTTTTGCGCTTGATTTAATAACTTAAAATATCGTTTGCACTAATTAATTAGCATATTTGAGGTCACCTCTTGGAGCCATTAAGATCGGGTCCAAGAACGTGAAGATCCGATGATTAGATCAAAAGTTATTCAGGGTGGTCCGTTTTATTTTTGGCGCACTGTACATGTGTTGAATACTTACACTCTATTGCGGTAAAAGACGAAAAGGATAAGGAGACCACATATGACGATGAGAACTGAGACCACCACAACTACTGTAATAATAATTTTCTGCCCTGAAAGAAGTAAGGATTAAGTAAATATAGTAAAAAACAGCGCTTATGGATTTTTTTCATCGTTATGAGCCTAAACTTTGATATTGAATCCTAAAACTTATGAAGTTAGTTAGCTTTATTCGGTTTGACAAACAGTTACTTATATATTTACCAGAGGTTTTTACTAACTGGCTTCCAAGCCTGTGAACTCGGAATCTAGCAATCGAAATTTCGACAGCTTTTCGATTATCTAAAGCACTCAAATCTCTTTCGGAGCTCTTTACCTGGTAACCATGTTTACTTGTATCTCCAAGAAGAATTTAGTGTAGAAATGTTGCCTAAAGGAATGTTTTATAAAATGTTAAAGAATTAAAAACATTTTAGCTCGTTTAGGAGCAGTGGGCTTTGTCCCTCTCATTTTTGACAATATACAAACACTAAATTCGTATTAGTTTTTACGTCTTTTTAAGCAACCTCTTCAAATTTTGAAATATATGAAGATAAAGCAGATTCTGGAGGCTCATGGCTTTTATTAGACTAAAATTTTGCCCCGCCAAAGGTTTAAAGCATTACCAACAGACAATTGGTAACAAAGTGGCATTTTAAATAAATTTTTAATCTATCTATAGGTAGTCGTGGAGAAGATAACTTTCAATTTAACATACTGGACTGGGAATCATACATTAATACATAAGGTTTTTAATAGAACAAGTAATATAAATTTTTTTAAAAGTAAATTCCTGCTTAGGTCAACAAAGAAAATTTTTAATTTAGTTAGTTTATATTAAATAATTACAATTAATATAAATATGTATAAACATATGACCTAGAATCACAATATTAAGTGGCAAATTTTTTTTCCTCTCATATAAAACTAAAATTTATTAATGAAATTTATAATGAATGAATTAGTATTCGCGATCGCAACGAACTATAGGGGGCGTTGTTGTATGTGCCGATTCCCTGCGATTTCCATATGAACAGTCATTCAGTTACACTGGAGACGTCTTTAATGTAGCATGTAGCATTGTAACGTTCCATCTTTATTATGGCTGATTAAATTTAAAAAAGAAAAATGCTTGTTTTCTTTCTTATGCAAACGAAAACAAAATGATATCTCCTTTTTTTTTAGAGAAGGAACATCCAGAACACATCGGAAAAATATTTGTAAATAAAGAGAAAAAAATAGGTATATTCTTATAAAAGTTCAAACCTAATGCCTGAGAAATAGTTTTACTAAATTTAATGGTATAACATGAAAGGCCCATTTAAATTTTAACGTAAAATAAAGAATGCTTACGAAACAAAAAAAGAACTATTCTTTTTTTGTCGCCATTTTTAGTGTTACGAAAATGCGTCTTTGGGACTTGCCAAAAACAAAACAAGATGCTATTTTATTTTTTTAAGAGCGAAATATTTTATAGAGTGAAATATAACGAAAATGTACCAATGTCCATAACATGAAACTTTATCTTAGTAAAAGTCCGTTTTGGAAATGTTATTTCATTTTGAATCTTATTTATTAGAGTTCATAATGGCTATAGAATCAGGTGAGAGAAAAGTTTGTTTTGAATCTATGCTAAACTCTATATCGGCCCATTTTCCACCTAAATCCGATTGACTACTTTGATTTTAAACAATGCGTTTCATTTTAAGATTTTTTTCAAAAATTTTAAGTGTAGATTGGCGGAACTTAAAAATCTGCCAAATCTGTAGCTGTGGTTAATACGTAAGTACCGAATTTTTCTTCCATACTTTTCTGAATCATATTACTTCAAATATTAGAATATGCAAGAAGTATACATAAACACATAATTTAATACCATTTAATTTTTCAAAAAAAGTATTTTGACAACAATTTTATCAAAAAATTATAAACTAAAAAACGTAAAATAAAGAATTCTTAGGATAAAAACGATTTTAAAATTTCCTCATTTTTCAATAAAAACCTTCGTTTTGTTTCTTTTTTTAAATTCTTATAGTATTTAATCAGACGTAAAAAAACCATTTTGTAGAGAACAATCATCAAGTAAGAAAAAAAATTATTTACAAGCAAATTTTTTATTATAAAAATCATAACACTTACCTGATTTATAAGTCCGGAGAATTCCAAAATGATATGTTCTTTGTTTGAAAACTTTATTCTCAAATAATATATACATAGTTTATCCCTTCATTACTTTTAGGTAACATACCACACATCAAAATTTTATAATTGTAAGATCTCGATATGAATTTTAATATGTAGCTTAAAAACAGAATAGCTGTATTCTAGTTGAAATTCTTTCAAAACTAAAAAACACTTACCAAGAAAACGATAAAAAATTTATTTATATTCAGCACAAAAGATACTTTTTCAAGTAATTCGGATTATTCTTTATTGTTGTTTTCTGAATTATGTAGATACAGAAATATATACTATTCTATGAAGAAGAAGAATATTCTATAACTATTACAGTTCTGTATGGAATTCATTGGAACACATTTATTCATTGGAATGACGAAAGCAATGTTGATTTCATTTTAACTTGTAATGAATTGAAGACAGAAAAATTATTTTACCGCAATACACGCATCTGTAACAGCAAGTGATCATGAAATCATGTTATGTTATTGGTAATAGAAAGGTAAAAAATATTGAGAAGTTGTTCTTCAAATGCTTGGCGTGTTCTGCTTCAATGTTTGGCATGTTCTGATTAGTTTTTTCAAGAAGTTTTACCTTTTCTTTAGGGAAATTTTGCTTCTTTTTTTATGCTAAGAAAATGGCGTCCGTCATTGCCAATGGTTATGTGGGAACTAATGTACGATATTTACAGTCTCCCGCTAGGTGGCGTATCGAGTGTTGCGATCGCGAATTTGAAAAAAACTGTATTAACATCAAGCCTCATTCACTAGAAGTTTAAGAAATATATTTGAACTTGAACGGATGAATAAAAAGTGTTTTATTAACGATTGAAAATTTGAACAAGATAAATAAATATATATAGGGAGTGTGAACTAATAGTAGGAATTGAAAAATTGGGCCCACATAAAGCGAGGAAAGTTAATAACTATGTGTTAATGAACACGTTACCGATTTTCGGGCTAGCAAAAGCACTAAAATTTTGATTGTAGCTATGTGCTGATCGGATGACAGAAAAATTTTCAATATTTTTCTGTCCTCTAAAAGCAAAAATCTTCGCGACATGATGACAAAGGGAGTTTATTGTCAATCGAAATTTCGAATGCTTAGAGAATTCAATTATTAACCGGATCAGTACGATGCCTGATATTGTTGCGGTAAAAGCTCGAAGTCTGGTAAATCTTAGTTTTAAATGGTAAAATCTAGCTTTCACCAAAGTGACTTGGTAAAACTCCGAAGTATGCTTTAGGATGACTCCATTTCAGCCGTTTAAAATGGTATTGCGGTAAAGTTTAGTAGGTACTAAGTATGATTCAAAAGTTTATAGAAAAAGCTACTTTTAACACATTTAAAACATTGGCAATATTACCAAAAATTATGCAAGTATTTTTTGCAAAAAGTGTGGCAGAAAAAGAAAAAGTGTAGAAATATTTTGCAGAAAGTGTAGTAGTTGGCATTCCTTTTAATCCTCTGAATGCTCAAATAGTAGACAGAAATTGTTTCAAAAACTGTGTATTTTTTGCATATTTTAAATCTATATATATATTGGGGATTTGAAATATGCAATTCTTTCTCTCCAGAAGATATTTTTATATAGTTTTAATCATGTGAAAGTTAGCTGTCAGAAAAACCAATTTCAGATGTAATCACAAAAAAAAAAAAAAAAAAAAAAAAAAAATATCACTTCGAAATTATCTTCATTATGGTGTCCCTGAAAGAGTGGCCAACAAATCTGCCCTTCAGGTGCTTGTATGACTTAGGTTATTATCCAGGCGGGCATTGGAAAAAAAGTTTATCTTCGTATTGGTTTAGCACCACTGCTTAACACTTTGCAAGTTTATTGTTAAATCATGATCTGATTTATCGCCATCTGTGGAGCAGTTCGAGAAATCTATATCCCTATCACTAACAAAACTAAAATCCCTTTCAGATCTGATAAATAATCAGGAATTTTTACTCTGTCAATCACGAAAGTTTTCTTAGCAGCCATTTCTGATAAGAAAAGGTGGCAAACATAGTGAAGTTTGAGAGATAAATACCAAAGTACCTTCAAATACCACAATTTAGTGGACGGCTAACGACATATGTTGTTCAAAACCTAAACTAAAAGTCTATTAGTGTATAAAATTTATTTTACTGGTTAAACGGTGAAAAGACGGGATGCTCTCTTTAATAAAGGAAGAAAAACACATTACCGCGAAAATCGCGGGATGAGCGAATTTTGTTATATTTGAGTTTGCCCGTGGAAATCGCGGGATGAACACCGCGGGATGATGAAGGGTTAACTATGTTGATCAGATTGAAGGACGTGCATTAAAGAGAATTAATTTTTATGCGCTGACTAAGTAGCCTGACTGGAATTTCAAAACTAAAATCGATTATAATGTTGTAAAATTTCTTGTAGTTTTATCATTTATTAGATTTAAAATTAATTTTAACTGGAAGTTGAATCAGTCGTTGCTCAGATAGAAAAAAGAGTATGATTATCTAAGTCAGTGGTTCCCAAACTTTTTGTCTCGTAGACCCCTTGCAAGTTTTTCGGTTTTGGGTAGACCTCTTGCTTACCTGATATTGATTTTTTTCTAAATTCATCAACTTCAAATGAATTTTTGACAGCTGGTTAATGATGTCCAGTCTGTTTATTTTTTATTTTTTTTCTTTTGTTAGGAGATTGGCAGCTGTGCTGAAAAACCTTTCCACTAGATATGAAGCTGGAAAAGCAATTAAAAACTTTCTCGCAATATTCCATAATATGGGATAAGTATATGTGCAAGTTTTTACAAGTTCAAATTGTATTGCGACCACAACTTTCACAATTTTATGAAACATACTAATTTAATTTAATTAGTATGTAAATGGAATGTAAAACCCCTTCTTCGGTTGTAATATTATAATTGCGGAAATAAGTTTGTATACAAAACCGTGTATTGTCGGTCTGTTTATTACACATTCACGTAAAAACTAAGCAACTGTGATCTTGTGCGCAGACAAAGCTGGAGGTCAAGCTATAGCTAAAGAGTTGACACAGGCTTAGGCTACAATTTACAGCGGAAAAATACTTTTTTGTTACAAAATAAAACCTTACAACGCAGAGAAAATAAAAACGTACGCGGGTGGAGATGCAGGCAACTGCTAGTTTATAATAATTCAGTTTCATATATCAGAAAATAATCCTAATAACTTAAATTTTAATAAAATTTTTTACTTCATAGCTACTTTTATAAATTATGTAGAATGCAGATAGATATATTTCTTTATATTATAAGTTAGTATAATGTAAGTAAATAGGTACTATCGATGTATGTTGATTATTCCATTCATGAAATGCCAAAATTAAAGTCACGACCTGCTTATATGAAATCCACTATCGTTGACCCCCATTTTCATTTCATGAACCCCCCAATTTCTTCTCACTTGACATGGACTCCTTGCAAGTTGTCGTTGACCCCTGGCGGTCGATATCGACCACTTTGGGGATCACTGGCCTAAGTGATCTTATAACTAAAATGCAATTCTCGAAAATATGTACTTTTGGGTTTTACTCTAACTCTGTCCTAAACAATTTTGGGTGAACGATATAGGGCTAAATTAAAGGTTGAGACCGGCCACAGGGTGACGAAATAAAATAAATGGCGATTAAAAATTATCTACCAGTCGCCAACTGACCACCACTTTTTTTGTTGTTGTCTAAAATGCTCTTTATGACTATTTTATTGTTATTTTCTTTAATAAATGGAATTATTAGGACTGTTTTACAATCATTTAAAAATTACTTTTTTTCGTGGCTTGTTTCCTAATTTTTTCTTGATTTTGCTAATGAGCCATATTTTGAAACAAGCTTTAAGAAAAGCTTTATATTATTACTTTAGGGCTGCCGATTCTAATGGTAGCTAAATTTATATTTTAATGCATGATTCTTTGCATTGTAAGTTTGATTTAAAGTTATTTTCCATACTACTGCATGTAAAGGACTCAAAAGTTCACTTTGTTCCAGCTCTCTAGTGGTGAGGGTTTTGAAATGCTGGTAATATTACTAAAAATTCTTAAAAAAATCTATGATATTTTAATTGTCTACCACTCGATAATTTATCTTGCAAAGAGTGTAGTAGTTAGCAGCCTTGTTAATATAAGTAGTTTTTTAATGGTTTACAAATTTTAAATATTTTCAAGTGTAACCATGTTCTTTTTTTTTAATTTATTTCTTTTTTTAAATTATTTAACCGTGTTCTTTTTTTAAAATTTATTTAGCACTGCTATAAATTTTACTGCTGAACTGCACTCATTAATTAACTTAACTTTCGCCATTCCAGGAGACTTCACATAACTATATTTACAAAAATAGTTAAGTTAAAGTAATTATCATTAAAATGGTGGTTACACAAAGATTTCACTACACTGAATCCGTAACAGTAAAAATTTGCTACAGTCAAAATTTTAATCTAAAAAAATCAAAATCTATTTTTTTGTATATAGATACTAGAAAAAATACACTTACTTTCATTTTCAGTATTTTTCTTGAACTGACAATGTGAACACCAATATCCTTCATAGCAACTAAAATAAAATTAAAAAAACTATTTTTCTAGCCTGCCATGTTCCATTTCATAGATAACGTTTTTGGTCGTTTAGCATAATATTTCTTTCTTTTTTTTAATATGTTAGCTATTTTTAAAAAAAAATATAGTACTGATATTTTTTAAAAATATAATACTGCATTATATTTTTGAAAAAAATTCTATTACTTTGTAAAATTGTTTTCTACTAGGGGGCTAAGCCTAATGTTCGATGACGCTCACCAACACCGATTATTTCTAAGCAACAAATTCTGCTTCTTGGCATGAAACAGTTGAAATTACTCAAATCAAAATATATGTACTAAAAAAAAAAACACTTCTGTAGCCACTTTCTATATCCGAATATTTCCTTCCCTTATGATACTATTAAGATCTATTAGTGAACATAAATCATTTTTTTCAGTAATCATTTTTTTGTCAAAAGATGGCTAATAAGAACTATTTGAATAACTTTATCTTAAAATGTAACATAGAATTACATTATTCTAACAACAATAATAATAAAAACAAACCTCTTAAGCACTAAATTTAGAAAACAAACAAAATCAAAAACGTAATAATAACAGTGCAGATACAGGATGCAAACACAAAAACAATACCTTTATGACTTATATCAATTTTATGCTTATGACAACCTAACTCATATGAAAATTAATGTGGCATAAATGAATCCTGCGTCCGTCCAATAAAAATGCACCGACAACAATGGAAACATCATTAGATATTTATGTTAACCGGCAAAGTATGAAATCCGGCATTGTATAAAATGCCTAAAGTATGAAATGATTTCACACATTGCCTAGGTATTCTATAGAATGACAAATGTTATTTAGGCAAAGTATGAAAAAACCGTCCTGATGAGGTTATTATGTAAATGATGTGCATGTTAACTGTGAATGACCGAAATCGGTGGTTGTTGACAATCACATAGTCGCTTTGGTGAATGTCCGAAATATTTATTACATCCGATTTGATATTAATTTATTCGTGGATTTAATTACATTTGTTCGATATTTTAGTACTTACTGACGATAGATTAGAAGAAACATCAGTGTTTTTTTGTGTCAGGCAAATATATACCGGGCAATGGCATTTGACTTTAAAAAAACATCAGTGTAGGGTAAGCCGGGCAAATATATACCGGGCAGTGGCACTGAACCTTAAAAAAGCATCAGTGTTGGATATACTGAGGAAATGTATACCGGGCAGTGGCACTTGACCTTAAAAATATCAGTGTAGGGTATACCGGGCAGTGGCACTGAACCTTAAAAAAAACATCAGTATATGGCATATGTATACCGGGCAATGACACTTAACTAGACCTACTACTAGACTTCATACTAGACCTTTGGTAAATGTCCGGTCTAGTTAAGTGCCACTGCCCGGTATACATTTGCCCGGTATTTCCTACACTGATGTTTTTTTAAGATCAAGTGCCATGGACCGGTATACCCTACACTGATGTTTTTTTAAGGTCAAGTAACATTGCCTGGTATATATTTGCTCGATACTCCTAACATTGATGTTTCTTCTAATCTATCGTCAGTAAGTATTAAAATATCGAATAAATGTAATTATATCCACGAATAAATTAATATCAAATCGGATGTAATAAATATTTCGGACATTCACCAAAGCGACTATGTGATTTTCAACATTCACCGGTGAAAGTAAACAACCACCGATTTCGGTCATTCACAGTAACATGCACATCATTTACATAATAACCTCATTAGGACGTTTATTTCATTCTTTGCCTAAATAGCATTTAGCATTGTATAGAATGCTTAGGCATTCTATACAATGCCTAGGCAAAGTATGTAATAATTCTCACATTTCATACTTTGCCTAAAAACGTCAGGCATTCTATACAATGCCGGCGTTTCATACTTTGCCGGTAACATATATAAGAAAATAAAGTTATCGCATATTGTGTTCAGTTATTGTTTTCCTATAAAGTATTTTTGTATCCCTAATTTAAAGGTATTTACCAGAAATATTTATTTTCTTATTCTACTCTCTTATTCTTAAATTTTTGACTTTGTTTTAAGATTAAATTAAGAGATTAAAACTAAAGAGTTATTTCTTTATTATATCGTAATTCCATGATATTACTTTATTACACTTATTTGAACTGGTGTCTAAGCTTATTCACTGTTTTACAATTTGTATTAATTTTTGATGTAAATTACATTAATAAGCTATAAATTGTAAATTACTCTTAAAAAGATTCGTTAAATAATTTAGAACTTAACGACCAGTTTCATGCAAGCAAAAATTGTATTTAACATATTAGCCTGCTTGATAAGTGAAAATATTAAATCACGGTTGTGAACTCACCATATTTGCTATAAAAATAAACCTCTTATTTTAAAGGTTATTTTAAATAAATGAGCAAAATTATGTTCTCAATTGGATCTTAATAAAATTTCAATTGAAGTGTTTGTGACATGGGAAGCTTAAGCAAACGCAATTTTATTTTTTACATACATGTAGGTGAATAGTTTAAATTTTGGTAGACAAGACTGTTTTACGCCAACAATGTAATAAATTTCTGGATAAAATTATTATAAAGGATCTATTACGAAGCAAACAAAAATTAATTGCGTAGCTATTTTTTGGGGGCTAGCGAGCAATAGCGAGCGGGGAGTGGAGCCCTTTGTGATATATTTAACCAAGTAAATAATCCAAGGTGCGAAATATTTTTTATACTGTTATAGTTTTTAATATTTCATTGTATATTTTACAAAGAAAATATGCTAAGAAAAATTAGTAACAATTCTAGATTGTATACTTCTCACTACCCTAGTTTTTAATATTTCTCTTCGCACATTTTACATAAATTATATTATAGTACAATAAATAATTTTGGGTAACACTGCACAGCGTTAATGTTTAGTATGTTTTATAAAGCAAATCCACTAGAAATCATTGAAGAAATCAATTATGATTAATATATTTCACACTGTTATTCTTTTCAATATTTCGTGGTTCATTTTACATAAATATACTAAAAAATAATACAGCAAAAAGATTTGAATTATACTGCGCGCAGTTAATGCCTAGTATACTTCTTAAAGTAAATGCACAAGAAATTATAGTATAATCCGTTTCTGGATTATGTATACTACAGTATTTAATACATTTGACAAAGCAATTAAATAAAAATGATTATAGAAAATAATTGCGGATTACACTAGATAATGTTATTCTTTTTGTAACATTCCTTAATTTATTTTACTAAGTGAAAAAAATATGTAAAATATTTTTTAAATACAATCATTTTTAATAATTTTAGTATTTGTTAATAAGCAGACATGTTAATAATATAATATACGATGTTGGATTACACCATATAATGATATTCTCCTTTTTTTAATATTTAATAGTATGTTTAATAAAGGTATTATAAAAGAAATATTACCCTAAACCATTCGTTTGGAAATATATATAATTAATTCTGGATTATACAGCGTTATGTTCTTTCTCTTACTTTATTTTACGAAGAGAAATTTTCGTAGTCAGCATACAAATGTTTGAAACTTAGAAATGATAATTATGATTTTTTTAATGTTTTTAAATTATGTAATTATTTATTTATCTACAAACTCATTAAGTTAGCAAAATTTAAGTTTTATTCTAGATTAAAAAAAGTGGATTACGATTACCGAAATTATTTTTTGAATGATAAATTTCTTTGCATTTTTCAGACTTCAAATTTTGAAAAAAATATTTGCATATGCAGATGTTGAACAAAAATATGGAAGCACTTCTATACTCAACTATATGGAAACTTTTTTTTTCAACAACAAAAGTTTTTAAAGATTTAACTCGATAAAACTGTTAGCCCAAATTGAAAGATCATGCTTGAAGCTTTTATCTCTTCCATCCACGCAAAATTTGCAACGACCAAAATGAACCTAACAGCTTAAAGCCTTTTCATTTTCTCCATACCATTTTAATTAAAAAGTATTTTAATATCAATAATGCAATCTAGAATGATTTTAAACTTTCTGATATTCATTGTATATAAATGTCTGACTGTCTGTATGTTCGTTATAGATTCCTAAACTGTCCATCCAAAAGCGATGAAATTTAGAATACAGATAGTTCTAAGAATGAGGAAGGTCACAATCGACAGAACATTCTACGACATTTTATAACATTTTACGAGTCGAGCGAGAGAGCAAAACGAAATGGAAATTTCTGATTAGTTAGGCGTTAGCCATAGTTTTAAATTTAAGTATAGATGATACTATATATCACATATTTTAAAGATAACATCAGTGATATTTGTAGCTTATAGCTTTATTTGATCCAAAAAAAAGTTTTTTTTTTTGTAACACGTGTGGACTACGTCACCAAATTTAATACCATAAGATTTTTTTGTATAGACATTACTTTAAAACGTATTTCTAAAAAAATAATTACTTAAAACGGAAATTGAAATGAAAATAAATAGTTATGTATTGAAAGGCAAAATTAATGAGAGAGTGCTACTAATCCGTTTAGGAGAAACGTATAAAATCACCATACAATTATTGACGCCTATGATACTTACTTAATTCAGGTAATATACGTATTTATATTGTAATTAAAGAAATGAGCTATGTGCTAAAAGTGCAGACTGTAGAAGAACCGTTAAAAATCACCCTATTTTTATTGACGACAATGATGCAGAACTAATGCTGGCAATATGCTTTAGTTCAAATAAAAAAAAAAAAGCCATCTGTTATAATAATAAAAAAAAAAGCTATGTATATTCGAAATCCGTTTAGGGGAACTGAAGAAAATCTTCCTGCGCAGATAACGCTTAATTATATAGCGCTATGTACTTCTGGTATTACGGCACATGGTGCAGTTTTGTTAAGAATTCTACAACGGGTTTTCTGTTGTATCAAAAAATATTTTTTTCCAGTGGTAACAAAGAGAGTGTATTAATATTTAATTAATTATAATTAAAAGAACTTTTTTACTCCATTACTTATAAATATTTTAAACTGTAAATTAAAGATCAGATACAGAAATGGCCATGCTCCGAAGTCCTTAACAAGTTCTTACAAAAAATTCTATTTCCTTTTTTATTTTTTTCTTAATTCTTTATGTATTTATCTATTTATTTTTATATTTAAAATTGGATTTTGTTTGCCGCAGAAAAATGTATTTCGATCAAAACTCAAGTGTTGAAGGGTTATAAGTACTAATATAGGTATGAAGTATGTTATTAATAATTTTGCCCCTCAAAAGGGATATGTCCTGGGGAAAAGTGATGGTGGTAAATTTTGACTATCATGAGTTGACTGCGAGCAATAGCATCATGCTAATTGATGCTAAATAATCTTTATTTTGTTGGAATGAACAACGAGTTAGTAATTAGGCAACGAGACAGAACAACGAGTTAGTACTTAGTTTAATAACGTAAAGTCATTGGAAAGGGCGAATTATTAATTGAAGAACTTAGTGGAAGAACTAGGTAAGTGACATCCTCAGGGAGGGTGAAATAAAAATAGGAAAAAAAGTGGAATCTGAAATATTTCAGTACCAATCTATTAGAAAGCGGGACTAATAATTCTTTGCCTTATTTTATTTAGCTCTACCTAATTTGAAGTAAAAATCATGCAAGCATACTAAAAACTAACGTGGAATAGTTAGTTAAGATTAAGGTGAGGCAAAAACAATTCTGTTACATTAAACATACCCAAATTAATGTAACCGATTTATGTTACTTTGTCTGATTCACCTATATCACTTTTCTGGTTCTTCCACCAAGCTCTTCAATTGTGTCGGTATATGCCTTTCAGTTTAGAGCATGATTTCGTAATGTTTCTCAGTACTCATTTATTGATTCTTTTATTTTCTTCCTCTCTTTTCTTTTAGTCATCCGGGGCGAAGAACGGGTATTTATCTATTTGCAAATAAAAAGCATCAAACATCTTTTAAATTGTACTAACAGTTTAGCCATTTAGCTAATCAGCTAGTTTTCTAACTGATTAGCCATTTAACATTTGCTGCTAAAAAAATAAATACTGCTTACATAGAATTAGTATAGAATTGTTACCCTATTTTTTTACCAACTACTATATGTATATTGATAGCGCAGGAAAATTGTCTAATATTTATTTTCGCTTGTAAAAAATGACAAAAATTTTAAAGATCAATTTTTTTATTATATTTATTCCACCTATAAAATAGTTTTCACACCGTAAAAGTTAGATAATACATGATGCTTAGATATTATTTAATAATATGATAAGGCGTAATGCAATTGATAACACTTGGAAATTTTTTGTTTTGTTTTCTGTTGCACGAGATGTTTGAACGGATATTAGATATTTTTGCTTTTTTCTTTATTTTTTAATTTTTTTTGTTGCATGAGAGTTGTGAATGGCTATTTTTGGCGCTGATTTAAAATTCGAAATAACTTTTCTCTACAAGCTACAGTTTTTATGCAATTTATTAATAATAAAAACAGTTATTATGCAATTTAATAATAATAATAACAGTTTTTATGCAATTTAATAATAATAAAAACAGTTTTTATGCAATTTAATAATAATAAAAACAGTTTGTATGCAATTTAATAATAAATCCTAACCAGGATTTTTTTTAAAGATTCACTCAAGTGAATACTAAGTGTTGCAAGTACAAGAAGTTGCTCCTACAAACTAAGTTTAGCTAGTTGCTACTTGAAGTCTACTTAGGCTAATGTGCTCAAAAGAGATTGTCACATACTTGTTTATTAAATGCAAGATTGTTTATATGCAGTGATCAATGCTAAAAAATAATAAATAACTGTTTTTTTTGTCCATTTATAATTGAACTTTAGAGTTTATATTAAAATATACAAATATTTTGGAGGACATAAAATTTTGTTCCAATTTTTAAATTTTTTTTTTTCAAAAATAAATCGATTACTTTCATTTTTTAAAGTTTAATTGATTACTCTGAAGTATGTGCATTTATAGTAGTCAGTAGTTAAAAAATGAAGAAAGAGTCTTTTTAAGATGAATTGTTATACATAAATTAGACTGATTTAATACAATAATTTAATACACTTAATATTTTGAATCAGAGCTTGAAATCAGAGCATCAAACTTGAAACGAATTCTAATTCCAATTCCAATTCAACAGTTAAAATATTTATAAAATACCAAGATATGCAAGAATTTTTGGAATTCATTACTAAAGAAATAGAATTCTCTATTTAGTAATTAAATTTAACTTTTAAGTTTCAGCTTTTTAAAACGCAATGATTAAAGTTTCTGGTTAAGGTTAAAAACTCATAAATTTAAGCACTTCGTACGAGATTAAGGGTGATAAATGGTAAATATTAAAGTTTTTCACAATTTATTGCTTTATAAATATTTCGAAGTTGTAGAAATCCCTTTTATATATTATTTTCTGACCTTAAAAACTGTTCGTAAAAAAAGTACGATTGGCGAATTTAACTTCCATCTTGGCGAGGATAGCTGAGTTTTTTTTTCCATTTTTTTTTTAAATAACGGCAGTCATTGAATTTTCGTTCTTTAAAAGATGCCGGAAGTGTTTCTCATTTATCGTTACCCGGTACGCACCTGTGAACTAAAGTCACGGAGTCGAGCAACATTACCCATAGATACCCTTTCTTAGGGTGGTCCACATTCTTTATATCACACAACAGGGGACAACACACGGACAAACATCAATGCTCTAATCGGGATTCGAACCCACAGTCATTGACTTTGCAGTCAGGCACGCTAACCACTATACTTGCTTAAAGTAATTATATATACGCGGAAGGAAAAGTGAAACAAATTTTCATTTATTACGTGCATCATAGTTTATTACCTGCACTCAATTTGACCGGTTGTAGAAGTCCAACATATTCCATGCTTACAAGGATTCGGAGAACAGTCATCTTAAAAGAAAATAAAACCTCTATCAGAAATAACATACTATAATTTCTCTCTATATTTAAAACTCGTAAGCGCAACTGCCGCTGTTTTGTGTGTTCAATTTAACGTCAAATTTAGTTTTGCTGCGAAAAAACTATAAGACTTAGAAACTTGTTCAGACGTAGAAACTTAGAAAGGTGTGACGAAAAATGAATGCATAAATAGTAGATAAAGAGAAGACAAAGATTGCACAAAGAGTACGATGGAATAAATAAAAAAATTACGTTCGAGAACTAGCAGGACAAGTGTTAAATTTGTAAGAAAAACATACCAAGCAGACTTTTCTACAGGGCGCTGTAATACAATTACAGAGTTGAAATTTAACACGCTGAAAGGATCTTTTTTTTATGAACTTAACTACTAAGATATAAAGAAAAGTAAAATAAGTGCTTAAAATCAAAAAAGAAAAAGGTACTGATTTCTTAAGGGGAATCACCCTATATTATTGGCACCTATAGTACTTAATTAATTTTGGTAATTAGTACTATTTGTATAATGGAAATCATAAGATGGTATTATATAATTTTGAAGTTTTTAATTTGTGTAACGAAATATCCACAACGCATCCTACATTTCCATTGCATGAATTTCTGATGGTTTATGTTTGTAGCTATCAATTATTCTGATTCCATCAATTGGTATAATAAGTGAAAAGAAATAACATTATCAAGTCTTCTATGCAATTAATAATTTTCATCAGAACGGTGGTTCAGGGGATATTTTTCACTTTAGAACGAGGTGACCCAGATTCAGAGGTGGTTGGTTGATACGAATTCTGCTCTCAGCTCTCTACGACCACAGTGTTGAGGAAAAATATTCTCAGTGGTAGACGGATCATGGGTTAGAATCCCCTTGCTGCCGGCTAAGATTTTCGCGGCGTTCTTCTCCATGTAACGCAAATGCGTGTTAGTTCCATTAAAAAGTCCTCCATGAAGGCTAGTTTGTCTTAATTTTTGATCCAGGTGTTCCCTTTGTTTTCTTGGCTGGGTTTGAAATTACAAAGCTATGAAATTGAACATGGAAAGTCGTAAATTCAGAAATGGGTAGGCTGTTCAACGCCTGTAATAAAATAAAATATAGGTATTATATTACTAATGTAGCAAATTTTTTTCTGTCCAACGAAAGGGATAAATACCGGAGGAAATTGCTTGTTTGCGGTAAAATTTGACTATCATGAGATAGCCTCGAGCAACAGCATCCTGTCAAATGCTAATGTTTATAGTTAACTAGTTGTACCATGCGTGCGTTGTAACGCTTTCAGTTTGAATTTAAATTTTGTATTGAAGTGTGTAAATGAGATTTGCGATTATGATTTGAAATGAGAATTTTATTTAATGGCGAAAGTGATAGTTTCAACAGTTCAGTGATAGCTTCAACAGTTAATTCTCTAGGATATTGTTAGTGCATTTTCAAACAGACATGTATGGGGATGCACACCGACCATGAAACATATTTTGAATGATGATCTGAAAAAAGTCTGGATCAATGGCGACATCAGGTATTTCTGCTGATATGAGCTGACCAATTTGGGTTTTTTCAATAAGTCAAATCATGTGGCAATTCTCTTTTTTTGCCATTCAATAAAATACATCAAACACCGCCGTGTCTCTCCGAAAACATAACGCTTCGCAATATAACCAAGTATAGAGCTTAATATTTGTTTTAACTCACGTGCGGTAATGCATCATGAAGATCTGATAATGTTTGCTTAGGTTACAAAAGCTCTTTAATTTTAGCTTAAGCAGGATTGTATGAGAATGTAATAAATAACTTTTGCTGCCCATATACGCACCGATACTTGTAGCACCGAAAGAAGTCATTTGGAAACACGAATGTACTGACATATATTCACCAACAAAAGTTTCTATTGATTTGCTTGACCCGATAACAACGTTGATAATGGCTCGGCTGGCGACGTTAAATCTGGTAGTTTCACTTTGCCTCCAGAACAGCAAATTGCAGCTGTTTCATTCTTAAATTTGAGAGCACTACAAACCATGCAAAATTGATCCATTCTTCCGATGATGACGCTTGGGTGAAAGACTATAGTCGAAGCGAAGTGCGTTCTTGATTGATTTTCATTCTTGCACCCCGTTGCTCTGATGTTTCCGACGAACGGGCTTGAGTAGTGCGTTCTCGATTGGATTTCATTCTCGCTTCCCGTTGCTCTGATGTTTCCGACGAACGGGCTTGAGTAGTGCGTAGTTGATTCGCTAACAGTCTTCTTTCCCGTTGCTCTGATGTTTCCAACGAACGGGCTTGAGTAGTGCGTAGTTGATTTTTTAACAGTCTTGTTTCCTGTTGCTCAGACGTTTCTAAGGAACGGGCTAAAGCATTGTGTTCTCGATTAGTTTCAAGTCTTTTTTCCCGTTGCTCCGATGTTTCTGAAACACGGGTAGTTCTCTTTCTGTGTGCTTGAGATGTTGATCGACTAAGAGCGATTTGCTTAGGCGGCATATTTTTGCAAATATTCTCTTGCAAACAAAAAGAAATGTAAAAGTTGACAGTGGTCGCAAATTTGCTAAATCGAAAATTCATATATTTATTTTAAATAATAAAAAAAGCAATAAAAATGAAATAAATTAAATAAGAAATATAATAATGATAAAATTTAAAACAAAAATCTATTTTTAAAATGAAAGAAATAAAATGAATGAGAATTCGTAAACTTTGTAATAATAAACAATCTAATAGTTTTCAAATGACAACTGTTAGCAATGAAACCTTCAAAAACTATAGTTAATTGTGCTAACCTAAAATTGCATACTAAATATAAATAATTATTAAAAGCGTGTAATTTGAATAAAATTTGCTTTTGCCATTATTTTTATTAAACAGTTTTCACAATACTAAATCTGTGATACGATCAATAATTACGAAATCTATTCTCGTTGATTTTACGTGCTTGTGCTCACCTGACATAAAGAAACTTGCGCGAATTATAATTAAATATTAAAGTATATGTAATTTACTTTTCTAAAAGAATAGAGCTATAAGATAGAAAATATCACTGTTGTTATCTTCAAGAT
This sequence comes from Parasteatoda lunata, assembly GCA_949128135.1. Classification (NCBI taxonomy): domain Eukaryota; kingdom Metazoa; phylum Arthropoda; class Arachnida; order Araneae; family Theridiidae; genus Parasteatoda; species Parasteatoda lunata. The sequence continues at coordinate 7,334,517 of OX421978.1, forward strand.
ATTTGAAAACTGTATCATTTATAGCAAAATTTAAAACAATGGCTAACTTTCAACTAATCAGAAAATTGCATTTCGATTTTTGCTGATACCGCTGGAACGGTTTGTCGCAGAATGTCGACAGAAACCTTCCTCGTGCCTGTATGCCAAGTTTCATAGCTTTCTGTCGGATGGTTTAGGAGTCTATAAAGGACACACAGACACACACTCATTTATATATATATATAGATATTTACTTCTAAAACATGTATTGCTTAATGTAATTACGTTAAGCTATTAGCAAAGGCAATAAATAAAAAACATGCAAACATTTAGGTTTATTATTTGCATCGGTATATCTCTTTAGCTTTGAGCAGGATTTTGTAGCATTGATTGAAATTGCGGAGTCGGTAGTTAAAATGTTCAAATCCAGCTCCGACTCTAAACTTTCCAGAGAGCTCGAATCCGTTTCTGTCCGATACTCAATTAAAATATCCATTAAACTCCTGGAAAACATAAATTGTTACGATATCATTTTTTAATAATTTTTTTTCGTGATGTGACTTAATACTTAATTTAACTGATAATTTGATTGCTGTTCTAATGATGAAAGCCCTCTACAATCAGTTATTATCTAGCTTATCTATCCACTCTTAGTGAAGGAAGTAAATAAGCAAATTGAAATAAGCTTTTCTCTCTAGTTTACAAATACATCTGACCGCATATCGAGTATTACTGACAGCACCAAATTTACGAAGATGAGAAAATATTGGGAGAAAAAAAGGCGCAATATTTCAAAAGATTAAACGAGTTCTAAGAGGAAACAGTATGAAAAAATAATAATTTTAATAAATGTGAATGATATTTTCAGAATGGCTATAATCAGGGTAAGAAGGATAAAAGTGGTATCTGAATTATTTTATTAGAGCTTTATTAGAAGGTAGTGTTAATGATTCTTTGCCTTAATTTATTTACTACTACTTGATTTAAAATTATAATCATACAAGCATGCTCAAAACTAATGTGGATTAGTAAGGTTAAAATTAGAGGAAAAACAAAAGCAATTATTATACAATAAACGTAGCCATATTGATGCGAGCACTTTATGATATGTCGCCTGATTAATAAACGATCCTTTAAATGCCCTTTATGCTTCATCCACTAAGTTCACCATAACGAGACACGTTATAATTTTAGTTTTCATACTTAAAATCTATAAAATTCTACAACTTTTAGAACATACCTTTTGATATTAGAGTTGTAAGTAAAATAGACGTTAATTCCGTTTCGGTAGCATTTTCAGTTACATTATCCGATACGTTGAGTGACGTCACAGAGAGAGGAAGAAATATTAATATCACAGAAAGTAAGGAAATGTACAACATTGGTGATTTCATTATTAACAGTCAATGTAAAAATATTTATGATGTTAAATTATATCACTTCTTAATAATACATTGATAAATCAATTAAAGAGGCACCTGTCTGTTTAGAAGTTAACATTCGTTAAAAGATATGATTGTAGTGTTCAAAAGATTACTTTTCGAAACTATTGTTTCTCTGATAACATATCAACTGAGTCTTCGGATTAATTCTCATTGTTAAAATAACTGAATAAATTAAAATTAAATTAAAAATACAATGAAAACAAGTAAAAATATATGTTTTTAAATAGAAGAAAAATTATTAAAATATTTTTTTTAAAAAATGCTTAAAATATTAAAAAGAATTAAAAAGCCGGAAATGAAATAAGGAAAATATATAATCGCGCCACCAGCGGACAAGACTATATCTGCAAAAACGAGTGCCTTTAAATATTTTATTAATATTTATTAGCTGCGCATAAGCTGCAAGTATTCACCACATCTCAAGAACTTTTTAAGAAAATCGAGAAATTTTTGCACATTATTATGAAATTCGTTAATACAAAGATAATTCTATGCGACAGAAAAAAGATTGCCTTTTGCTATCTGAAATTGTATTCTTTATAATTATATAAAAATTTTTATACCTTACAACTCGACATTTTTTCCACTATTGTTAAATAATATACGAGTATCAAAAATAATAAATACCTACTAAAAATTATATTTTACATGAGATTATTTTTAGATAAACGAATTTTTTAATTGAATTAAAACCATCTAAAAAATGGTCATTTATGATCAAAAAGTGGTCAGTGGTCAAACAAATACTGTTGAAATTTTTGATTTTCCTCATTTTCTGAGTCTCGAACATCACGCTGCCCCCAAAATTTAGTTTTATGTTTAAAGCTAAGATAGGGGTGGTACAAAAAACCTAAAAGTTGCTCATTTGTGGTCAAACGAATATACTATAAAATTTGAAATTTTGTTTATTTAGCGTAAAAAAGTGAAGTTATCCCCCGAATTCAATTTTCAGTATGATGATGGTATTTAAAAGTTATAGTATATGCGGAATTTTTGCATGCCTTGGCGCGTCTTTCATAAACAGTCATCATTTAGATCTTTGCTTTCTCGCCAAAATTGGAAGACCCGTTAATTTGAAGTTCTGATGTTCCAACTAAAAAAATTTGTCCAAAGAGATATGGAATTTTTTTAGGTTATTATTTAAAAATTTTTTTAATTCTCTCATAATTAGTAAAACATTTGATTCGATTATAGAGTTTTTAAAAAAAGTCCTTGACCTCAACTTCCATTGACCATTCTTTGACGTTTAAAACTTACGCACCCAATTAACATTATATGATACGTGTTGTAAGATTGCAATAATGATAATTTTTATTTTTTATTTAATTTTTTTAAATTTTTTTATTTCTTATGAGCTGCACAATCAGTCTTCCCGATGAGCAGATCTAGTGCGTTCTCCAGAAGTGGTATCCACTCTTTCAGGACCACCACAATGGGTGAGATACCGTTGGCCATGTTAATTTGGACCTCTAGTTGCTGCCACACTAGATGGCAGCACCGAGACTCTATTTGGATGCTAAAGTGCACTAGGAATTTAATTTCGCCGGAAATGCTGAGAGCCAATAAGGCACTCCAGGGATCTTTTACATGCCGTATAATCATACGACATGGCCTCTGAGGATTTTCTGCAATAATGATAAATAATTATTATTAAATTATCAAAAACATTTAAAAGTTATAATGTGATCTAATTTACATTAAAAAAAGAAGAAATTGTCTTAACATACACTACCCTACAATAAAAGAAGAAACACTTTCAGTATTTGACATTTTTTAGAATTTCTCAAGAAATACTTAAAAGATTATTTAATAACTTTAGAGATATTTAAATCATGCGAATTTTCCTACTTAACAATAAAGTTTAGAGATTTCGACCGGCTGAACTAACGATGGGTAAAAAAGAAATTCAATGGGGTAAGCTACGATGTTTCAAAACCGCTACAAGCTTCAGTGAGCAAATGAGGTATTTCTACCAGTGTTGCCAGGTGCCGATAACCGTTCACCCCCAGATGGCGTTGTAAAATCCCTTAAAAATTAAAAAAAAAAAAAACCAAAATTTTTAACTTAATGTATAAGTATTAAAAAATTGTTCAAAAGTTAAATAATGTATAGGAAACGTTGCTTTAATACTTTTTAATATTTCATTATCAACAAATTAATCTTTTTTACATTTCAATCTTCACATTATCTTTAATTTCTACTAAAATATTTAAAATATTTTTTTCAATACTTTTTGACTCGCACATTTTTTCATAAATATTTTATTATCAACGATATAGTCTTTTTAATATTTTAATTCTAACATTATGCTTAAATTTCTGATATCCAACATATTTTCGTCAATACTTTCTGATTTGTATATGTGTTTTCGCTGTTAAACATTTTTAACATAGAAGAAGCAGGTACAAAATTTTGACAACCATTAGAAAGTTCATATTGAACGCGCAAAATAGTATCAGCTGTAGTTATAGACATTTTATTTCTCAATTTGTCTTTAATATTTAATATGGAGAAATTTCTCGCCACAGCTGCATTTGAAAACGGAATACTTAATAAGGCTAAAACAAGAGTCGAAATATGTTTGAATTTTAAATTTCCACAAGAATTTTTAATTTCACTGATAAAGATTCTGTAGAATCACAATTCAAATCATCTACATTCGAGAGTAAATTCCACTCAGCAATTGTTTCATCGACATCAATACAAATTGATGAACATTTAGCAACAATATCTGTAATATTTGCCTTCACAAATTTACGTGTTGAATCCGGTGAAAACTCTTTTATAGACTCTAATGTTTCAAAACTATTAGGTATTCTGTTCTGAATTTCTTCGCACAATTTAACAACAAAATTTATGCATCTTTCTTTAACATTATGTACAATTTCGGAATCAATATTTACTGCAAGAGAATTAAAGTCGTAGCCAAAATTCAATAATTATCAGCACATTATTTCAAAATTGATTTGAAATGATGTGCTGATATTTAGAAAAAATGATGAACACTTGTACTATTAATTTACCTTTAAACTGCTTTTCGCGTTCCCAATCTTTCTTGTGCTTTCGTAGGTAATTCTTTCTTTCTTTATCCTTTGACATTATTTTTAAACCATGTGCATATTAAAATTTTTAAATAATTTGAATTCAAATTCCCCAAATGGACAGGTTGATCGAGCTAAGTAATAACTTACTACATTAAAAAAAATGGGTTAAGCTCTAAAATTAAATCTTAATCTTTTTGTTTTGGTTTTACATATTGATTTTCATATGCCATCTCTCACATTCAGTTATAAAATTTGATATTCGGTACGTAACCAAAATGAAACTAGTAAAATTCACAAATAACCCTAAAAAAAAAAAAAAAAAAAAAAAAAAAAAAAACTAAAAGCAAATTCCCTTAAAATACCCACTGAAGATAAGAAATCCCCCTAAATTTAGGGGAAACCCCGAATCTGGCAATACTGATTTCTACACAAAACGCGATTACAGTGGCCTGTGACATCGCAGTGTCGCTGCCTTATGATGTCACAAGGCCACTGCGTGACTGAGGTTTTCTCGAAAATCTTAGCTATCATCTGGATCAGGCCTGAAAGCGAGACGGAAAAGAGAAAATACTGGTATGAGAACTATTTCAATATTAGATAATATTCGGGAGGAGTTAATCTATTCTTAACAATGAAAAATTCACTATAACAGAGATGCCAACTGCTCCGGACACGCCAAAATGATTAAAAAAACGGTAAATAACTACAAGTAAATTTTGCATATATTTGACTATTTTTGCCTGCTTTTTAAAAGCTATAGCATGACAAAATTATTATAAAGTGGTGAATCATATAAGCCTTAGAATTATTTAGAAATAGTGGTGGATAAAAATCTACTAAATTGAATTTATTAAACTAAGAATCACAATTGATAAACTACCACTTTAAAATATAGATTTGCTGTCCGGAGCAAGTTGGCATCTCTGCTATAATTACATTTTTCTCGGCGAAGAAGCAATTCAATAAAAAAATTGTATCCGGTAAAAACAATTGGTAGTTATGGATTTTTATTATTCCGAAAAAAAAATTAAAAAATGAAATTTATTTGTTACCAGTTTCTACTCTTTTCCGTCTTGATATAAATGGGTTTTCAGCCCTGATCTGGCTCACCTTATTTGCGAATAAATGTTACTTAATTCGTCCTTTTTTTAAATACGAAAACCGTTCTTCTCTTCAGCTGTTTTCATCAGTGTATCTTTATTAACAATATATTAAAATCTAGACACATCCAAATCAATTTGGAACACTTTTTCTTTCATTTTATTTCTAGTGGGCATATTTCTATTAAACTTAGTTTGAATACGTTGCATATTTCTCAATATTTTCGTCTACTAGATGCGTGAATGAAAGTTAAATCAAGAGTCCTCAGTGCGACAAGAAGGGAAAACTAAATTTTGAAACGGGTGCTAAAAAGATTTTAAGAAAAATTTTGTTAACTGATTTTTTTTATCTATCAATTTTTTAAAGGAAAAAAATATTAGCTGATTTATTTGTGAACTACATTAATAATGGCCAAGATTCCCAAAATTAAATTTCTATAGGTTAAAGTTTAAATATGATTTGCATTGTACTATGTCAAAGTAATTTTTTTGCAAGCAATAGTAGCCGTTTTATTTCCACTTGATTTTATCAAACATGTTTACAAACAGTAGAACATTGTGCTTAGTACGACTGTATTTTTTTTGCTAAGAAAGCTCATAGTTTCTAATTTTGCAATTTTGTGTAAAATATTTTTTTGCGGCAACTGCATAAATATATTTTCTCAATACATGACTTCAACTTTTCACCTGACTTCAACTTTTTACTTTCGTGAACTTTATTAATTGTTTCCTTTACTTATAAGTATCACTATATTTACTTTACTTTATTTAGCAAAATCTGGGCACCTGGGCCGCGCAGAAGACCCATATCCCATTCATCATGAAATTACAGAAAAATTAAATAAATATATAAACAGATAAATATATACAGAGTATCTGGGGTGACTGATATTGTATAGCAAGCACCTTGCTTGTTTAACTGAAAATAAAAGTGAAACTAAATCTAAGCAACTTACTGTAGTAAAGATGGCTGTGAATTTATTGTCAAAATGAGGTATCAGGTTCGGATTTCAAGGCTGGTATTGTAGTTGAGGCTGTTGAGGTTGTAATCTATTGATGTTTTGAACTATTGCTACGAACTATTGATGTAAAAGTAGGAGATTTTTATTTATGCTGGTAGTTTTGTTATGAGGCGTCAGAGGTGAAGTGTGCAGCTATAGGTCTAAGGTTGTTGTCTTTTTTAAAGTTTTCAAATTTAAATATTTCGTTGAAGTTAGCTGTATTGCAGTTGATTGCTTTGTCGTAAAAGTCTGCATTAAGTTTGTAAATATGCAGAGAGAGTCGGGATTTTAAGGTCTTTGTGGATGTTTTAGTTTCTAATGAACCATCTGGCACAGGTGATTTTACGGAGTATTTTATTTTGGCACTGAATCAGTTTCTTCATAAGATGGTCTGGAATTGTGACCCAAGCAGGAGAAGCATATGTTAGAATGGGTCGGATCATGGAAGTATATAGCAGCTTTTTACTTTTAAGTGAAACATTCTGGTTGTAGATGAGAGGTTGAATTGCATTTATTGCTGCATTGGCTTTGTCTATTGTATTTTTTATATGGTCGCTCCAGGTGAGTTAAATATCACTATATATTTATCAATTCTCAATACAGATGTTTGATTAATTTATATATCCTGGTAGCTTTTCAAATATTATTTATTTATTAAAGAATAATATCGGTAGTTCTATTGTAGGTGTAAAATTTTTTATATGACTCTGTAAGTCAGAATCGAGCGATTTCGTGGTGGTCGTGGACCGATCCAATGTTATAATTGTCAGGCATTTCACCACACTCAAAGATCATGCAATGCACCCGCAAGATGCGTGAAATGCGCTGGCGAACACAGATCCTACGAATGCCAAAAAGGCAGACGCACTCCACCCAAGTGTTTCAACTGTGGTGGATCACACACAGCAAACTACACGGGGTGTACAGCTCGTCCCACCAGGAAGGGCTCTCGTCCTGCTCCCACAACAACAGCTGGTCTTGCTCGCAGACTAATTACATTAGTGAAGGAGTTGCAAGAACTAATAAAGAATGAAGAGGTTCTCCAACTGCTACAAAGGATCATTGCAGAGAACATTCCTTAGTGTCTTTTTCATGTTTAATTCTGGACTATACATTCTGAACTCTATTATTAGTGTGTTTCTAAAATCATCAATTTGCTCAATGAATGAAAAAATCAGCTCCATTAAATGCTTACCGTCAACGATAGATGGCGCCACCAATGTCAAAACTTTTGTAAATATATCTTTCATTTTAAAATTGTATTGCATCTCAAGTTCACATTAAATTTAAATTAATTTCAATGATCTTAAAAGTTCTCAATGCTTAAATATCAATTGTGCTTATTTTAATTAATGAAAATTTCTGATTATCTCATAAATCATGATTCATTTTAAATGTCAATTGTACTTTTGAATATTTCACAATTAAATTCTTAAAAGTTCTCAATGTTTAAATATCAATTGTGCTTTTTAATTAATGAAAATTTCTGATATCTTATAAATCATGATTCATTTCAATGACAAATTATGTTTATTTTATCAATCGCTCCAAATTCTGTTTACATCCACGACAACTTATGTTATTGTGATTCAATTCTTTGATACTATTTACTATTAAGTCTCAATTACAAATGTTATAAAAATATTCTTATTTCAATATTTAACTTAAACATATAATTTATCAAGCAATTGTGCTTTACCATTGTATAGCTACCATAATGTTGCTAATTTACAAAACGATTTTTATTCACTGTTTTATTTCATGATGAATGGGTTAGGGGACACTGCGCGGCCCAGGCACCCAGTTTATTTTTAATAAAAGTCAAAGTACTTATGTTTACACAGAGATGTCTACTGCTCCGGACAAGCCAAAATAATTAAGAAAACGGTAAATAACTACAAAATAAATTTTGCAAATATTTGAGTATTTTTGCTTGCTTTTTAAAAGGTAGTATGATATAAATACTTCTTTCTTTTCTTTATTTATCAAAAATTGGGTGCCTGGGCCGCGCAGCGGCCCCCAACCCATTCATCATGAAATATTTACAGGTTGAATTAAAAACATTTTGAATTATGCAGCATTAAGGTGGCAAAAACAAGAGACCAAGCATATTTGCTTGATAAATTAAACATAATTTGAAAAATTAATATGAATCATGATTTTTGAAATAAACAAAAATTATCATAAATATAAATAGCACAATTGATATTTAAGCATTGAAAATGAATTGCATTATGATATGTACAACAAGCACAAATGACATATGAGCATTGAATAGAATAAGCATTTAAACAAGCACCTTGCTTGTATAACTTAAAGAAAAAGAAAATAATAAGAGCAACTTGCTGTTAAACTGTGGATGGCTGTGGTTTGATTGTCAACGTGAAGTAACATAAGTCAGGATTTCAGTATTGGTAAAGTGTTTGATGCTTTGGATTATTGATGTAGACTATAGATGCTGGAATTGATGACTATTACTTATGCTGATAGTTGTTGTATGAGGAGTCGGAGGTGAAATGAGCGGCTATTGGTCTTAGTTTTTCGTCTTTTTTATAGTTCTCGAAGTTAAAAATCTGATTGAAGTTGGCTGTGTTGCATTTTATGGCTTTATCGTAGAAGTCTGCATTTAATTTATATATATATTCGGATAGAAACGGAATTTTGAGATCTTTATGGATATTTGAATTACGTATGAACCATCTGGCACGAGTGATTTTTCTGAGTATTTTATTTTGACATTGGTTGAGCTTTTTCATTAGGTGTTCGGGTATAGTAGTCCAGGCAGGTGAAGCATATGTAAGTATAGGTCGAATCATAGAGGTGTATAGTAATTTTCTGATTTTTAGTGAGGCATTTTGGTTATAGATGAGAGGTTGGATGATATTAACTGCTGCATTTGCTTTGTCTATTATATTTTTAATATGGTCGCTCCAAGATATAAATACTAAAAAGTGGTGAATTATATAAGCCTATGAATTATTTAGAAATAGTGGTGGATAAAAATCTACTAAATTGAATTTATTAAACCAAGAATCACAACTGATAAACTACCACTTTAAAATATAATTGCTGTCCGGAGCAAGTTGGCATCTCTGTTTACATTATGACCCTCACTTTCGTCGCGAAAGCAAATAATTTATGATGAAGTGGCAAGACAATTACATTAAAGCAATAAAGTACTTATGTCATGCTACACTTTTTAAAAAGCAAGCAAAATTAACCCAATATTAGCAAAATTTACTTGCAGTTATTTACCGTTTTTTAAAATTATTTTGGTGTGTCTGTAGGCATCTCTGAATATAGTCTTTTTCCATGGAACAAATGCGCAGTATATCAAAATTGTCCACCAAAAGAAAAAAATACGTTCTAAAGTGTGTTTTTTTACATAAAAAAAAAGGATTTTTTTAGCCCGTCGTTTTCAAAAAATGTGTGCTTTAAGGGGTTAAAAGAATGTAAAAAGAACAGTAACTTACTTTTACTAATTTTTATTCATAATCAAAATTTGAGAGAGCGCTTAGCGATACTTAGTGCATTTTTGGTAAAATATTTTTAGAAAGAGTAGAAAGTATACCAATCAGAAATATTTGACTGCCCAACAGGGAGGGCATGTAAGAGCAAAAAGTAAACATCAGATCGAAAAATTTACTTGTCTCAGCACGTCAAACAATATCATTTTTGGGCCCTGCTATTTCTGCTCTGCTTCTCTGAAATATTGGAATATTTGTATTTAACGTTGTTTAAGCTAAAGTTGTTGCGATTAATTTTTTTTAAAGATGCTTCTTAGAATCGGGATTTCATGTTTTAAAAATTGATGTTTTAGTTAACATTTAATAATGGTTATTTATATTTATTTTCATTTTAATTGAAACACACGCGAACTTCATTCACCTTGAAGATATAGAAACTAAAATATTTTTTGTGTAACTTAAAATAGAAAAGATAAAAGTTAAAAACTTCAAATGTGCACAATACATCTGATGTTGAAAAGTATTGAAATTTATAGATAATAAGCCGTTATCTGTTTTGTTGATAACTTATAGAAGAATGAACAAAGGATAAATGCTAAGAACTACACTTTAGAAGTTCTTATATACATGAGATTTATTACCCGTATAAGGATAACATCGTTGTGGATAAATATGAAAGCATTTCAAATATAAAATTTAACAAGATTAACTAAACTTTATAATCTATTGTATGATAATAAGCATAGTTTATTTGTTTATTATGTTGTTTACATTTTTGATTTGTGTGCTTGGTGTTTCTTTTTCATACGGTTTTAAGGACGATGTTGCACGCCGATTATATGTTGAAGAGTTACAGTACGAGAATAACTTAAGAAAATTCGACAGTTACCTCTCTCCCAAAGCACCAGAAAATGCCCGTAAGTATATTTTATGGTACTGATGTACTTCGGAATAAATTTATAATCATTCATACTGAACTAAACTGTTTATAAATCCGAGGCATTATTTTTATTTTATTTTATAACCGTCGTTGCTGGTTTATTTTATAACCGTCGTCAACTCCGTAGCCTTGTAATTTCGAACCCAATCTAGATGACAAGGCAACTCCTAGATCAAGTATTGAGAGAAATTTTCCTTCGTGGAGAACTTTTTAAAGGAACTTACCCGCATTTGCGTTACATAGAGACGAAGACCACGAAAACCCTCCATGGTTAGCCTGATAGCAAGGGGACTCTAACCATCACCTCCTACATTAGAAAGCCTCCACACGGTTTTTTATTAGTAGTCTGTGCTGACTATTTCAAAAGTGAACCAGTTGTGCGCATGAACCCAAATTCTATTTTAAAAGTAATTGAGAGAAATTTATCATATATATTTGAGAATTGAATCTTTGGTGGTTGACAAGTGAATTAGACAAATCAATCATGTTCATAAATAAAAAAAAAATTTTAGGTATATATTTGCTAACACTTTCTTATTTTTACTAGATTTTGTATTAAATGACTCGTTCGTAAACTGGATCGCCTTCATAGTGGTCTGATCGGACTACTCATAAGAAACCCTGTGAAGGCTTTCAGTTGTAAGAGGCGTTGGTCTAACCCCTGATCCGTCTACCACTGAGGATATTGTACGTCAGCACTGTGATCGGTGCAACCGGATGTGGAAGTCGTATCGACCAGCCATCGCTGGGATTCGAACCCGGTTCACCTCATTGGAAGGCGAATGCTTCATTCCCTGGGCCATCGCGGCTCCCGATTTATTGTTGTAGTATATTTACGTCACATTAGAGCTGAACAATGGGCTATTGGCGGCGGTCTGGAAAGCATCCCTGTGGATGAACCGAAGACTTGCAGAGCACATGCAGACATGAGCCGAAGACATGAACCCGTTTCGGGCGTCTGAAGACCAGAGCGCGAAGTCGAGCACTTAACAGTAGAGAACTTTTAAGAGGACCATTACCATACACCCTCGATCCCATCGCAGGCTGATCAAAGTATACACCACCCGCTGTCTAACCGCAGCCAGTAATGCTTGATTTCACTGATCTGCTCAGAATCGTGCCTTAACGAGCAGTCCACTGCGAGACAAATCTCAAACATTAACACTGTTATTTCCAAATTTATTTTGTAAATGGAAGCTTGAGGTTTTATTGATTAACAAATGTTTAGTTGGTATTGTAAATTATATATTTGTATTGACTGAAGGAAAAAATTTATTTGTAATGATTGGAACAAAAAAACGAAGTTAGTTCTTTAACCCTTTAACGCAGAAATTTTATTATACATAGTTTTTATACATTTTTCATTATTTTGTATTAATTTAGAACAAAATAAGTGAAAAATATTATATGTACCAGTTTATTAATTTATGGTTATATAATACGGCATGAAACACCGATGTCTTTTTCTGCGTTAAACGTAAAATATTCTAAACACGGCTCAGTTCTAAACGACAATTTTTCAAATTTGCATCGATTTAGATATAAAAGAAACAATTATTCACCAAAGAAATTTCTTTAATTTACAAAATCAAGGTGATACATTTTTGAATATGAATTAAAAAATTGTTCATATTTTTTTCTTCAAATTTTATATTTTAGTACTAATATAATTTCGATCATCTAACATATTTTTTGAGTAACCATTAGACTGTTTTTAATTATTAAAAATACCAAACTACATTTTTACTTGAAAATAGAGCATAGAAAAATAATATATAAAAGGGACAACGGTGTTCCAGTTTTGTCAAGGAATAATACACTGTATTACGTTATTAAGGTTAAAGAGTTTATACTTAACTAGTGGGCTGCTCCCCTGCTCGCTAACGCTCTCCAAACCTCGAAAATTACTACGCAATCTTATATGGTTTGCTTCGCAAACCAAGCTCGCTTCACTCGCTACTAACTTAAGTACATTGCAAATACACAAAATTCTACGAATTCAAAACAATCATTCAAATCCATATAACAACTTTAAAAAAACAAAAAACAAATTACATCTTTTTACTAAATACTAAGTCATTTAAATAAATTTGAATTCAAATAAATGACATGTAATTCGTTAAACCTATTAGAAATGTGCTATAGTATAAAATCTTAAGATAAAATTTCTAAGTCTCTTTAAAAAGGTTAAAAGTTTGGCTGATTAAAAATTGAAATAAGTGAATTGCAATGGAAAAAACTGCATAAACAAAACATTATGTTTTTAAAAAATAATAACCATGAACGATTCACAACTTTGTTAAAAACATAAGTATAAGTCTTAGAACTTTGACATACAAAAGAAAAACTTGCAGAAACTAAACATAGCGGCAATCATTGGTCGATTTTCTAGCGTTGCCATTCGGGGAGTTGTAATGAGGCTTTTTTTTGTCACCGTGTAAGAGAAATATATATATCGTGAAAAAAAGCGCTTTCGACAAAATACTAAAACAGAGATCTATCGCCAAAGACTACTCACTTCTGCCTAGCTTAATAGTATGAGATTCCCGCAGCTGAATTGAACAACCTGATAGGGTGAATTTCGGAAGAGATCACATTTGGAGAGAGTGCTCTCTCTGGTTATTTCAGTTTCCGTTTTTAAAAGCGCTATATGTTGAGCCATTTCAGCTAGATTTGGCATGTGATATTTTTAGCGGCAATCAGTGGTCGATTTTGTAGCGTTGCCATTCGGGGAGATGTAATGAGGCTTTTTTTTGTCGCCGTGTAAGATATATATATATATATATATATATATATATATATATATATATATATATATATATATATATATATATATATATATATATATATATATATATAGATAGATAGATAGATAGATAGATAGATAATTGAATTGCTAAAGTAGCAAGGAAAATTTGAGCGTAATTGGATTCATTGAGGACTTGCGTTACAGTTTAAAACCATTAAACAAAACATTAGCTGAAAAACATAATTTTTTTTTTTCAAATTACTTTTTTTTCGGATTTTAAATTTTAGTACAAAATTTTGATAATCTAACAGATTCTTTTGTGAATAACTATTAGACTGTTTCCTATAATTAAAATATATCAAAATATATTTTTGGATGTAACTAGAGCGTCAATATATGTAAAAGGGTGTCCAATCTGCATGAGGGAGTTTCTCATTATGAGCGCTCTTACTGAGTACCCATTTGGCAATTTCTCTTAATAAATTAAGTAAAAAAATATGAACATTAAAATTTTTTTTCAAACGATGGGAGTCTTGAAATATTGTTTTGCGTTTTGTTCATCTCCAGGTAGCGCAATCTGAAGCCAATACTGAAAATGACACAAAATATCAATATGAAGAAAAAGTTACGTTCAAGTGAAAAGCGTTTATGTTAAAACTTTTTAATTGCTAACTCTAAAAGTAAGTGATTTCGCCGCCATCGTCGTGAAAGCTCATGCCTGGTGTTGTTTCAGGTAAAAGAATAAGTGAAAGTCACTGATTGCTAGGTTCGTGCTGTAAGGCGGATGATCTAAAATTTTGCATTTGAAACTTTGAATACTGCTTTAGCTTGAAGCGCTGTGTGAGGATGAACTTTGTCACGCAACAAAATCTGTCTACCTTTTAAATGAAGATTTGCAAACGTTACCTCTTGCTAGATCTGAAAATAACCACTCGCCTCCCGCCACGTGGCGAGTCAACAAAAAATAATGGCGACTTAAATTAAATAAGCACCCGGTTACTTGTTCAAATAGTTTTTTTTTTTGAAAATCGTTTAATGATAAAAGTACATCAATACTGAAAGAGACTCTGGAAAACAGAATTTTCATTAAAATGTCTCCATTCAAAAATCATATTCATATGGAAAGATAAAAGTTGAAAGTGATTTAATTCATTAACAACTCACATATTTGAAAGTTGTAATGTATGCATTAAATGTATTTTTCTTACCCAAATATTTTTAAATGAAGTTTTATTTATTTATTTACTAGCCGCTTAAGGCGGCCAGCTGTCCACCGCGCTAAAGGTTTTCACAAAGAAAGTTTTTTAAAACATAGCAGAAAATCTGAAGATTAATAGACAATTCTTCTTCCGCGTTCTTCAGATGTTTCTTGGGCCCTAGCACTGCTAGTGGAGACACGATCCTCTTCCAATCTTCTTTGACGTTCCTCAGGTGTTTCTCGGGCCCTAACACTGCTAGTTGAGACACGATCCTCTTCCAATCTTCTTTGACGTTCCTCGGGTGTTTCTCGGGCCCTAACACTGCTAGTTGAGACACGATCCTCTTCCAATCTTCTTTGACGTTCCTCGGGTATTTCTCGGGCCCGAGCACTGCTAGTTGAGACACGATCCCCTTCTAATCTTCTTTGACGTTTCTCTGATACTTCTTGGGCTCTAGAATTGCTTGTCGAAATTCGGTCATGTTCCATCCTTCTTTGACGTTCCACAGACGTTTCTTGGGCACTTCTTCTTCATTGAGAATCTCTTAATATCTTTTTCTTTGACAAAATACAAAGTTTTTTGGAAGGCGGTTCTGCCATGTCAGTAATCGGGTTTTTAAGAAGTCAACGAATACTTTAGAATAACAATTACTATGAAAGCAAATCATGAAACTTCAATATTAAAATCTAAGTGCTTACCTGCAAACTGAAACTTTCTGAAAATAACTAATTACATTTAATAAAAACTGTTAAAATAAAGAATAGAAAAACCAAAGAGATCCAAGGTAAGTGTGATCGTTCCTTCAAAAACAATTAAATTCCTATTTTATATATTATATAGCTACAACGCTTAAGGAAAAAAAAACTGAAATGCTAAATACATGAAAAGAACACGAAAACGAATTAATTATGGTAAAAATATACTTGAGGGTGCCCCTTGGCGAAATTGGCGACTTATTTTTGGCGCCATTCCTGTTAACGCGGAACACTGTGGTAACAGGAATTGCGGCCAAAACTGTATAAAATTGTAATGAACCCAATATAAGCAAAATTAATTAACGCAATAAAGTGAATTTTGAATCGAAACAAAAAATAATTGAGTAAGTACAGAAAGAAAATGAAAAAAAAGAACTCACTTCTTCATTAAGCTTGAATATTCTCAGATTTAGGTGCACAGAATTCTCTAATAGCAGTTAGATACTGTCTACATTTATTAGGAATGGAATTTGTGTACCTCCATCGCCAAATAAGTTCAGCGAAATATGAATCGAAAATGGCGTCCGTGGTACCGTACTGGCGGTGAAATGTTTTTTTATAGTCCCTTTTTATGATTGCCCACAAACCTTCGATCTTATGAACCATAAGCAAAAGTAACCTTACCAGCCGGTATCCAACGCAGAACTAACGGACCTCTGAAATTACCTATGCAGTTGAACATTTAAAAATAAAGCTTAAATCTAAATCTATCAGAATCAGGATTGGGTTTCAACATCGCCCAGCTTGGCGATCGACCGCGAACACAACTTTGCGGGAATCAAGGGGCACCCTCAAATATAGTCTACCCCAAAAATTATCGTCTTCGCTTAAGAAAAAAAAAAATAGAGCGTGGAAAGAAGAAGAAAAACTTATTATAACAATTATGAACAGCGACAAATATATCAAAGCGAAGCGTTCTATTTTCGTATCGAATATGTTGCCACATTTTTAATACAAAAGTTAAACTTTTCTCCACTTTAATAAATGTAAACTAATGCGAACCTTACAATTAAATTATTAATTCCTTCGTATATTATTGGTTTAAATTGTCGAAAATTAATATTTCAATTGTAAGGTTCGCATTAGCATACATTTATAAAAGTGGAGAAAAGTATATGCATTTTTATGGCTCTTTGAAGACGAAAAAGCAAAGATTTTCTTATAAAATGACTGAAAACTAAAAAACTAATCCAAATTTTTGAAAAAGAAAAAAAAATACTTCTCCATTATGTCAAAACACAATTATGTGCCGAGTTTCGTGCCTGGGCGAGGCTTCTGGGGCGATATATTGTGATTACAAACACACACACACACACACAGCCGCGTTTATTATTATGTATAGATTACTTTTTTCTAATTGGTCAATCGTAACTACCACTATGACTTATATTTGAAATTATTTACTATTAACCCTTTCCACTGTATCCAGTAAATTACCCACTACTCTAATTATAAAATTTATTTCATGCTAATGTTTAGTGTAGTTACCACTTCATTCGTGATCTCCGGGTATTATATGGTAGAGATGGGCAAAACTGCTACTTCTCAGTCACTGTTACTACTGCTACTGGGACCCAAAAGTAAGTGACAAATAGCAGTGACTGTTATTATTTCGATATAGAATTAATCGATATCGTATATCGATTAATCGTTATAATTTATCAGAATTTAATATAGATCAATCGATTAAATATTTTATTAAATAATCGATATGATTAGATTTTTGCAATATTAATCGATATAATTAGTTTTTCGTATCGATGTAATTAGTTTTTAGTAAAATTAATCGATATAATCAATTTTAAATGTAGTTAATAAAAATAATTAATCGTTATACTGAGTAGTCATTTTTATTATAAGTGATGATTTTTATTAACCAATGTATATCATAGTACGCAATATAGTAAGTAGTATGATTTTTATTAACTAATGTATTTCGTAGTACAAACTAAAGTAGTATGAATTTTAATAACCAATATGGGACTTTATTTAATTCTTGTAAAATGTTAAAAATAACATAAAGAAAGCTTCTATCTCAGATAATATATTAATTTAAGACTCATAATTTTTCGCGTTACTAATATTTTCATAATGCTATTACAGTGAAAATCTAATCTTTAAATTTTCGTAGCTGAGTTATCGGCATTTAAAAACGATGAATGCTTACATTTATTCGATATTTAGTTTTAAAGGACACTGATTTTCTTTATTAAATGTACAGTAAAGTGCAAACTTAATCACAAGTAAAATTTTAGAAAAGTTGTCAGACAAAAAATTTCAC
The DNA here is from genome assembly GCA_949128135.1 of Parasteatoda lunata. Classification (NCBI taxonomy): domain Eukaryota; kingdom Metazoa; phylum Arthropoda; class Arachnida; order Araneae; family Theridiidae; genus Parasteatoda; species Parasteatoda lunata. The sequence continues at coordinate 7,352,477 of OX421978.1, forward strand.
CGTATTCATGAAATTCTTCATAGCTTTTCAACATTTTATGAAAGTTTTTCTTCTTTATAAAAGAAAAGAATGCATAGTGTGAAAACAAAAATACATAAATTTTTTTTTTGTTGTTATGATGAGAAATTTCGTCATTCCATAATTTTGCATTTATTTTATCTTGGGCTGATACACCAGGTTTTGTTGTAATAATCAACAGATGGCGCCACTAAGCATATTTTTTAATTTTGAATGAAGTTTTATATAGTTTTATATGTAATATTATAAAAATTCATATCATACACATAAATGGAGCTTCTATCTGAAGGTAAGGCGATAGATAAAAAAGTATTTTAAAAATAAAATATTATAAGAAAATAATTTCAATTAATTTTTTCCTTCAAGCTTTGCAAAATATGAATACATTTTTAGGGGGTTACAAATCTGGATGTTTTATAATGTGAAAATTATTTTATTTAAAAAAAAATTTGCAAGGCGTCCAAATTTAAGAGTTAGCTTATATATACAAATATTAGCTTATACATATATATATATTCCATTTTTTTAAAAATACTCTTCTGTATGCGAAGAATTCTTTAAAGAAATCTCGAGCTCATTTTCTCTACTACAAAGTAATAAATTTTACAAAAATTATATTTACGAAAATAAAGGAAAACAATATCAATTTCATAAATAGAGCTAAACAATAAATTTAAATTTCTATTATTTATTTACATAGTTTCATTTATTTTTTCAAGCATTTTTTCTTAAATTGTTTGCTTGTTTAAAACACAAACTTTCATGTAGGTCTTGAAACAGGCAAACCAAGTTTAAAAATATGTTTAAGCCATACTTAAAAAACAAACCATGTTTAAATATATAATTCTTCACAAAGAAAAAAATGCTATTGAAGAAATGTCTCAACGCCATCTATCGCCAAAGTTTACGTATACATAATGTGAATAATAATTTTAGTTAAGCAGTGTCGCCATCTATGGTCTATATTTACATTTATATTGGTTAAGCTTAAATTTACTTAGTTGTATTCAAAGAGGTTAGTTTGTTTTTTGATTTGACATTTATAGCGGTCTTTATGCTCTTCACGATTTTTTACAGTTCTTAAATTAAACAAAAATTAAGATAAAAAGAAAATGTCATTAGTCTTTCCCTCCCAGTTGAATTACAATAATTTAAATGAAAAACAAAATATGTTATGATCAAAATTACGCAGAAATCAACTAACTACGCACAGCTATTGGCAGAATTTTGGAAATTATATATTTATTTTTATTTATTTATTTATTTTGTAATATTCGAGCAAACTTTTTTTCCCAATAAAGTAGACATTTTAGAGTTTCTTGAACCTGACATTTTACCATTTATTTTTAAAAAATCATAAAATAATTTATAAAAAAAATATTGAAATTTAAATTTTATATATACAACTGATAACGACTTGTATTATGTAGCTTGAATAAATTTAATAGAAAATATTTGCCGCAAAATTTTGATAGTTATAAATCTACAAATAAATATTTAAAATTAGCACATTCCCACGGCATCGAACCTGAGACCTCCTACTTTCTAGTGCGGAATTGTACCCACTATACACTTTACTTCTCAGCGGGAAGTTGCTTACAAAAAATTAAAAAGTCAATTTGTGCTCTTAAAAAATAATAGATATTTTTTGAAATCTTTATTCATAAATCATCACTGATATTTAATAACTTGTACTAACTTTTCGATTTAAGGGGGGGGGAGATAAAATTTTTCATTCTTTTCACATCTTAAGATATAAGTAAAAATGTTTGCAGTGTCTGAAAACCTGATGTAAAAAATCCAAGTCCTTAAACAATATCTGTTTCTTCGAACATATATCGAACATACTTTGCATAATTTTAAGTTTTTATATGTTGCATAACTGATATTTATGACAAAAAATTCAGTTCCATTTAAAGTAGAAAAATCAATAAAAATTTTATTTTGTTTTAAATTTCAAGTATGAATATAAACTAAGCTATATATAATATATTCGAATTATATCTTATTTAAATATATAATATTGTATTAAGATTATTTTGAAGATTCATCATTAAAAACAATTTATCCTAATATTAAATTATAAAAATTATCAAATCAAAAACAGAGATCATGTTTTTTTTTTCGTTCGTTTTTTTTTTTTTTTTTTTTCAAACTGAAATAGAAATTGGTTGAACTCCATTATGAGATTTGATCAAAATAACAGCAACATTTGTCACTCTGAAGCAGCTTGAACTTAGCAACGAAAATACTTTCATTTGCAGGTTACGATATGAAGCTGGAGCATCGACAGGCATTATTCACAGGTATTTCAGTATGATTTTTGGAGCAGCGACCATACCTGCGACTTTTGGAACAGCTAGAGTAGCAGTGATAGTTGTCACAGTGAAAGTAGCAGTGAAATTTGTCACAGTGAAAGTAGCAGTGAAATTTTTCACTGTGACAGTAGCAGTGAAATCTGTCACAGTGACAGTAGCAGTGATTTTTGTCACAGTGACAGTAGCAGTGATTTTTGTAGCAGTGACAGTAGCAGTGATTTTTGTAACAGTGACAGTAGCAGTGATTTTGTCACTGTGACAACTTTTTGGTTGGAACAGGCTGTCACAGTGACTGCTCCAGTCACTGTGACAAGTCACTGTTCCGTTACTTTTGACCCATCTCTATTATATGGTCAGTTGGTAAAAAATCTCTAAAAATGTTAGTCGTTGCATCCACTTTTTTAACTGTTGAAAGGATTTCGAGTGAAAAGGGTAAAACCAAAATTATTCATTTTAGTCACTCGTAATAATAAACTGAACAAAATATTTAAGTAAAACTTGCTTAATTTCTTATAATTAATTTTGAATTTTCTAAGTCACCACTTTTCGGAGCTATCTCTCTTTACATATTTAACTTCTTTAAAAGTTTTGATTTTCAAAATCTTTTAAATAAAATTTATAAATCCAAGAAATAAATAAAAAAAAGCATGCATTACTCTACCACTTTAAGTATAAAAATAAAATTTTACAAATTATAGAAATTAGGGATAATATTTACAGAGATATTTACAATTAAAGAAACGTATAAATTTAGCTGCTATGCAATTACAGCTATAACATAGTTGAATTTTTTTTCACGCATTCGATTGCTCAATTTTGTTTTTGTAGTGTTCTTGAAGCTAAACCCTGTCTCTTAGTCAATAGAATGCAGTGATTAGCCTTAATCAAAATTTCACGTAGATAAAAAAATATTAAAGATCGAGGTTTTATCAAGTTAAAAACCGAAAAAAAAATTATTTTTCTTTTTGGCATGCTGAAAATCGTTTTAGGGTTAACAGGACTAAAGAGTTAAACATTAAGTGATTTTTTAATTTGTTTGAAAGTTATTGCAAATTAATGTGCTTTTCATGCGATTTTTTTCTCAATATTTTTGCTTTACGTAAAATTTTATTTTGCTACGCAAAAATAATTAGACTTAGGAAAGAGTGAAATTCCGTGAAGTAGTGTAGAAAATGTACAAAAGTTTAAATGGAATAAAAATTTTTATTATTCCATTATAAGGTCGAGAATTATTAAAGTGAATGAGTCAGGTAGATATCATTAATGCTAAAACTGACCTTTCTAAGGAACCTAACTAACCTTTTCTAAGAAACTAGTTATGATATCGCTTTGAAATTTTTTGGGGATATTTGAGATTTTATTAGTTGTATGCTGTGTATATTAACCCCTTAACTTGTGCGTCCGAGCGCGCTAAACAAGTCAAATTGTGCACACTCGAGATAATTCGTGCAGCGTTGTATTTCATGCTGCTATAATTATTCACACTCGAATATTATCGAGAATTGAAAATAACAATGTGAAAGCTAAGAAAAAAAATTGTTTTATGGATATTTATTATTTATATGGGATAATAAGCTACAACACTTATTTATTCAAGAATAAAATATACAGATACCAACTTGCTCCGGACAGCAAATATATATTTTAAAGTGGTAGTTTAACAATTGTGATTCTTGGTTTAATAAAATCAATTTAGTAAATTTTTTTATCCATCACTATTTCTAAATAATTCGTAGGCTTATATATTTCACCACATTATATCATGCTCTACCCTCTCGCAATTTTGTATGGACGTGGCAAAGTTTGAAGCTCGTAGTTTAAAGTAAAGTACAAAAATTAAGTTTAAGCTTATTCAATTCAATCTTTAAAGTATTGCAAAATGAGTCTTCGACGCTGCGGACGTGGTGGAAAGACAAACACGCCTACCGGGTGTCAAAACCTCAGTGACTCTACGACGGATGAGGAACCCACAGAATTCGACAACAAAATCAAATCACGCAATATGGCTACATATCAAAATCATCCACGTGGCGGAAAACGGCAAACCGAAAAGACATCACGAGAACCAACGGTAAATGTGGAAAGCATGAGTCCAGGTGAACGAAAGTTATATGATGAATGGATGGAAATGATAAGGATGACCAACGAACAAATTGAAACAACAGCGAAAGTGCTCCAGAATTGCTCGCAACTCAAAACTCAACTTATGGAAACTCAAGATGCAGGCCAAAATTTAGAACAGAAAACCGAAATGACAACAGATACCGAAAATACAGCTAAAAATAATGCAGAGCCCCCTCCAAAAAAGCGGAAAAAGAAAAAGCAAAATAACGTTGAAAAATCTGAAGAAAATTCCTTCATGACTACAAATAGCAGCCCTCCATTACTACTAGATGTCACCACTTCCTTGCAACTTTCTGAAACCCATGTAGATCCTGACTTAGCCCAACCCAAGGAGGATTACCATGCAACTGCAGCTCCACCGACAACTCCAGAAATAGATCTACCAATCATGCACATTAAAGTTCTAGTCCGTGGACTTCCAGTTGGCACCAATGCGGAACATATCTACCTTGAATTGGCCAAGACAGGCATTATAACACAAAAAGTCATACAGTTTAAGAGAAAAGTGGGCGAGGCCTATCGGCTCCTCCCACTTTTTCTCACAATATTGATCAAAACAGACCAAAATCAGCTAATCTACTCAGTTACCAATATTTGTGACCTTCCTGTGAAAATTGAAAGATTCCGTGGCGGGAATAGCCCAATCCAATGTTACAACTGCCAGAATTTCGGCCACACACAGCGAACGTGCAAATTTCAACCAAGATGTCTTAAATGTGCCGCCGACCACCGTTCCTTTCAGTGCCATAAAGACAAAACTACACCACCCAAATGCTGCAACTGTGGTGAGGCACGCACCGCCAACTTCACGGGATGCAGCATCCGTCCCCCCAGGAAGGGCTCTCGAGCAACTACAACTCCACCAACAACGGCAGATCAAGCCCATAGACTTGTCTCAATCATCAAAGAATTAAAAGAACTATTAAAAAACAGAGAAGTCCTACAACTACTTCAAGCAATCATGCGTGAGTCCACTCCAGATTAAAGCCACTTTGACTAAACCTGAACTCTTTTTTCGAACTTTTGATAATATCTCAAGTACTATGCATATTTATATTCTTGAATGTTTATCACACTAGATGGCGCCACTATGGCTTAGAAAAATTTATGTAGAATCTTCATAATCATGAATCCCGATCATGTGTATATATGTTATCATCAATTTTTTATGCTCAATTTCAAATTTCAACTGCAATTTATGTAATATCACAGATAAAGCTTGTATCTCATGTATATCGACCTAATGATGGCTGTATTCACTTCTTTTTTAAAGGCAATTTATGTATATCATCGATCAAGTTGTGCCAATTTCTATTCATGGTTATTTTTGCTACCACACTGTTACATAAATCAAAATGTTATATTCACTGTAATAATATTTTTAAGATGGATGGGTTAGGGGCCGCTGCGCGGCCTAGGCACCCTGTTGTTTAAATAAAGTAAGTAAGTAAGTCATGCTTTACCTTTTAAAAAACAAGCAAAAATTCTAAAATATTTGCAAAATTAGTTTTGTACCCTATTTTTTTTTTATTTTGACGTGTCCGGAACAGTTGACATCTCTGAATATAGCCTTTTTCTATGGAACAAAAGCGCAGGATATCAAAATTATCCACCAAAAGAAAAGAATACTTTCTAAATTGTGTTTTTTTTACATAAAAAAAGAATTTTTTTGGGCCGGTTTTTTTTCAAAAAATCTGTACGTTAAGGGGTTAACAGTTATCACAGTGAAAACGTGTATATGTAATAATTGAAGCAATATCTTGTTTGGATGCTGAAAAAAAGCACAGAGAAAAAGTCAGTTTTAGCATTATTAGTATATGCCCTACCGGCTCATATTACCTTAATTATTAAACTTGTAGTAAAAAATCATAAAGTCCGATCTACTACCCTTAGAAATGATGCTACAGAGTTGAAATTTAATGTGTTGATAGGACGATTAAAAATTCTAAAATTAAAGAGATTTTTTTTTTAGTTGGAATGAAAGTTTTAGATATATATTGTAATTTTAAATACTTATTCGGGATTTTTTTATAGTTATTTTGGCTTTAACCCTTTCGACTCGTACGTTGACTGTTAGTTACCACTGTCGCCTGTAAATTACCTACAACTCTAAGTGCGAAATTTTTTTTCATCTTAATGTTTAGTTACCACTTCACTCAGTGATCTCTGGGTAAGTTTGTAAAAAATCTTTGTTAGTGGTTGCGTCCTTTTTTTTTTTAACTGCTAAAAGGACTTCGAGTGCAAAGGGCATACTTCGAGTGCGAACTTGATCAAGGAGTTCGATTGTCTTCTGGATTGGGCACAGAATTAGAATGCTACGGAGTTGAACATTAGTAGTCGTAAACCAAAATTTGGTTCGGCTGTTCAACAACGGATAAAAAATATTAGTCGTATGCAGTGTCAATATCGACCTATATAGGACCAATGTAAGGCCTATATTAGCTGAATAATGATTATAAAATATCGGCTGAATCAGATAATTCTATATAAGGCCCATATCGGGAAAATATCGACCCTTTGAAAGCAAACATTCGTAACTATTGGTTCAATGAGGGCCCAAGTTATGCAAAGATCCTCGCTAAAAAAGATTGGAGCGTCATACCTGCCCGACAACACCCTCATTAAGCATTTGTTCTTTTTTTTGACATTTTTTATTCAATATTACAGATTGCATGTGCGAAAATGGAGAATGTTTGAGAGATTCTTCGGATGAATTGAAATGTGTCTGCTTACCAGAATATGGACTTTATGATTCTTATCGCTGCAAAGGTATACCATAAATCATTCATATATTTTTTAAAGAGAAGAAAAAAATTTAAGCTTTAATATTGAAATAACGCAGTTACACCTTTCTACAAAACACTAAACAAATTTTTCTGTTAGAAGATTATTTTTCATTATTTTATTAAAATCTGAACGCTTATCTATAAACTGCTAACGTTTATTTTTATATTCTTCACGCGTAATCTAAATTTAATGTATACTTAATATATTACAAAATTAAAACAGTTTCCCCATTCTACAAAATTCTAAATGAATTCTTTTGGTAAAAGATAATTTTTCATTATTTTATTATAATTTGAGCGCTCATCTTAATTTTTCTGACGCTTATTTTCATATTATTTATACGCAAGAAAAATTTAATATAAACTTAATATATTAATAAACCAGACCAGTTACATTTTTCAATAAAATACTAAATGAATTTTTTTTTGTTAGAATATTATCTTTCACTGATTTATTGAAATTTGAACGCTCATCTTCATTTTTCTAATGTTTATTTTCATATTCGTCATTAACAAGCTAAATTGAATGTATACTTAATAAATTATTAAATTTAAACAGTTTCTCTTTTCTACAAAATTCTAAATGAATTCTTTTGGTAGAAGATTATTTTTTGATTATTTTATTATAATTTGAAAGCTCATCTTCATTTTTTTAACGTTTATTTTCATATTTTTGATACATGGACTAAATTATAAGTATACTTCATATTTTTTTAATGCTCTTGGCCACATTAGCTCATGTTATGATAGCTAGTTCTTTAACATATTTTCTTACGAATAATAATTTTTTTACACAATTTTGAACACGAAGGAAATTATTTTGACAATATATAATAAAACTAAATTTTTATGAAATTAAAAATGATTATTTTATTTTTGTCTAGCTTGTCTTTGTGGTCGAGGAGCCAATTGCACTTTTCAGAAAGGTTGGTTTAAAACATATGTAAATTGTATTTGCCCTGAAGGCTCAAAAAAGGGAGCTGACAACCGTTGTGAAGGTAGTTAACAATTTTTACATTTGTAATACCTTATTTAGCAATAATATACATTTGTCAAATAAACAAAAAAAGACACATTTTGCACTAAGTATAAGGCGTAACTAACCGTCACCACTGGCTACAGGGTGATTAAATACAATTAATGGCCTTTGAAAAATTATCAGCCAGTTACCACTTTATTGTCACTTGACAATGCACCCTATGCGCATTCTATTAATATTATTTTTTAATAAATATGAAATTATTAAAAATATTTTATAAAATTATTGTAAATTACTTCATTTTATGTTTGTTTTTTATAGTTCTATCAATATTGTGAAAAAAAAATGCGAAGCCCAATTAAGTCCCATATAGTAAGAAATTTACCCATTTTATTAAAAAAAAGTAGAAGAAAAAGGAGAAAGGAAAATGTATTTAGTAAGCTATGCATCATTTTCTTCATCAGACTCATGTATGTATATGTTATGGTTCCTTGGAATAAGGTTGAAGCGAAGTGACCCGGTGTTCCTGGATGCGCAAATTATGGATTGAGCAAATTCCTGGAATCGATACGATGGACCAATGGCTCATGAACACAAAGGTGTTTGGCCCCAAGCCACATACGACAAATAGCAACACAAATCTCGTCAACAGGCTGAGGAGGCCTAAACGGAGCAAGCTCCGAATCCAAAGCCACAGGGTTGCAGTGCAAAACCTACTGCTCCAGAGGCAGCCACCACCGAGGTATCTTCCGACTGGAAAGTTTCTGAACCCCTTTAAACTTTATTGATTTCAAAAAAAAAAAAAAAAAAAAAAAAAAAAAAAAAAAAAAAGCAGAGCAACCACCTTCTTGGAGGTCTTACAAAATGATAGTATTTACAATGAAATTAGCGACTTTAGAAAAGGTTGGGGGGCGCTATGAGTCGGCTTACTGAAGTGAGGAAATTAATATTTTATTTTTGCTTGAAGTCTAGTTACTTCGCGTTGATTAGAAGGACAAGATATTCTATATGCTGAATGGTTAGTATTCAAATTTAGCCTGTACTTGCTGTTGGCACCGACACTATTCACGTACTTGCTTTTAGCTTGGCGGTTACTCATTCCGTGTCCTTCTTCTATGCAGTTGGCATATACTTCTTTATTTTGTCAGTCCTTCTCCATATGTCCAAACTTGTTACATTGGTAGCACTTCAGTAGTCTGAGGTACTCCTTGATACAATGAATGTTCCAACCGAGTTCAAGGGTTGACTTACACTCGGAATAAAGTTTAATGTTTATAATAAGGCTTCATGTTTATTAGGTTTAATGTTTTTCTATGTAATATGTAAAACATTTTTAAAATAATTAATGTTCATTTTTCAGATCCATGTAAAAGTAATCCTTGCAAAAATGGTGGGAAATGTAGAGCCAGTAAAAATGGTTTGCAATGTGACTGTCCTTACCCATATTTGGGGAAATTTTGTGAACAAGGTAAATATATGAATAAGGCACTCATACTCATATGTGGTAGTTATCTTAGCATCTAACTAATTCATCTGAGTTGGAATGTATAATAAATCGCCGAAGCGCAATGAATGGTGAAAGTTGGTTTTCAGTAACATTTACTGAGGGAAAATTAAAATAAAATAGCAAGATTAAGCAAACAAATTTGAGAGAGAAGAGGTTTTTGTGTCAGACTGCCTCGCCTTCCCCCTAGGTATTACCCCCGAGCTTCGCTTGTGCACATGGCCTCAGAGAAATAGGAAAAATACATGATAACAAATGCACAAAAATATATAAGTGAATATCGTGTGAAAAATTATATACAAGTATTTACAACTATATACAAAATATACGGGACGTACCCTATCGGATAGGAAAAAGGTGGTTGCCAGGCTATATTTTATATTGTGTTTGATGAGCTCAAAATCAAAGTTTCTAAAATAGTTGCACGTATCACATGATAGTGCATCTCTGTAGAAATTTGCACATAGTTCAGCTACGTCTTCATCTATTTTGTTGATTTTAAAATCTTTTCTTAGATCTTTCATTTTCATGGATCTGGGGGCTCCACATATGAGTATGAGTATGAGTTCTAGCGATTATTAACTGCCACTTTTTTATTTTACAAAGATCCGTTGATAGATAGCTACTAAAAACCTCGCTATTACGGAAGTTCTGTAGTTTCAAAAAATATTTTTTCTAATGTATTAATATTTTAATATCCATTCGAAGCCTAGCAGATACAATCAACTAGGTACTTAGCTACTACGGAATTTCCGTTGTTTCAGAAAATATTTTTCCTAATATATTAACCCTTTGCACTCGAAGTCCTTTTAACAGTCAAAAAGAGAAAAAAATCGACGCAACCACTAACGTTTTGAAAGAGTTTTCAGAAACTTACCTCACAATACCCGGAGATCACTAAATGAAGTGGTAACTAAACATTAAGATAAAAGAATAAAAAAATTCACAATTGGAGTGATGGGTAATTTTAACAGGCGACAGTGGTGACTGACAGTCACCTCTCAAGTGCAAAGGGTTAATATTTTAACACTAAACATACCAACACTTAATCTATATATCTATACCTAATTCTACCATAGCCATGTTTCTTGATTGAATGTATGAAATATGGATGTTAGGAAAGAAATAAACTAAAATAATTTTATTATAATTAAGCAAAATATTATATTGCCCATTTTTATGTATTACAAACAGAAAGCATAAGAATTTTTAATTCATTGCTCAACGCATTTCTTACGTACACAGGGTGTTCCCATGGTACATTTTCCGCAAACATATTTCTTCTAATTATTATTATTTCTATAATTCTTATAATTATAATAAGAATTATATAGTATTATATAGAATAGTATATAGAATTATATAGTTATTATAATTCTACATAAGAATAATAATATATAAGAATTATAATTCCTATAACTATTCCTATAATTAATATTATTGCTTCTAAGAACTTGTGCTGTCCTCATTGTTTCGAAATTTTTCTGAGAAAAAATTAACACTTAGTTAGAAATGAAGTAAAGCTATCAAAATAAAATATAAGCTACTTACCAAAACATTTAGGTTTTGTCACTTTCTCTTACACAAAAATGCCGATCTGAAATTTTAGGTACTTTCTTGAAATTTGAATTCACAGTTATTCTGATTGAACTAACTACGCGACAGTCTTTGCAGAAATGTGCAACTAATCGAATGCAATACGTTGATCACTGTAATTTCTCATCCGATGACCTTATAAAGCAATAAATTGTTATCCCTGTCGAATGACAGGTTGTGGTAGAAATAGGTATACGACAAGTATTATTCGAGACAAACAAAATATAGTTCTAATAATTTTATAAAAATTCAACTTTTTTTAAAAATTTATGCTTTTGTTTACAATCGGTAAAAAAATCATTTGCCAAAAACTTTAAATGCTAGATATTATGATAGCATGTATACCAGTAGTCGTAGCCTTCTATTAAAAACTAAAAAAAAGATAAGAAAATTTACTTTAAACCATCAAAAAAGTTAACATTTTATTTTCTCTTGGTTTAAAAAAAACCCGGAAATTATAGTGAAGCAAACGTTCTCAAGTTGTATATAGAAAAAGTTAACAATTTAATTTTTTAAAAAAGAAATGGCCGGATATAACACATACATATATATATAGTGGAGTGATCACTGTCGTTATTATAACCCATTTCTACAATCACAACGTACTATAATGACACATACCTTTTGAAGAGAAGATGAGGTGGCTTTCGTAACTAAAGAGTCATCCTTAATACCTAACTGAAAAGAATAGTTCCAATGAGGTAGTCAAGAAAAACTAGTCTTTAGATCGGGAACACTCTTTATTTATTTATTTTTGAAGACTTTGCAGGATTCAGGGCACAACATCCTTTAACAAGTGGGAGACATCAAAGATTTGCGATGAGTATCACAGGAAAGAGCTGTTTTTGGCAGACTAGATGATGGCAGGAATTATTTGCAGGGATAATAAACTGAGAATCAAGACATCAAGAAACTGAGAACACTATACAAGGTTCTTCCATTGAAAGTAGGTTGTGACGACGTTACTCTTACTAGCCATGAGTCGGTAATGAGATAAGAAATGTTGGATGAAGAGAAATCAAAAGTGTTGATTTAATTAGAAAAAGATGTGCCGGGACGACAACCAGCCATGGCGTACACCATGTCCCAACCTCCGGGTGAGGAGGGAGAAAATAAAATCTCCGTTAGGCGGAGAAAAGTTGAAATGATATGAATAGAACTCGAATGCTAGCGATCTATTTTAGCCCCCGATATTTATACTCTCTGGAAAAAGTCGAAGTTAAATTACTTAAAAATTGCAAGTTAAAGTTGAATTTCCTACAATTACTGAGTTGAGGAGTTACACTCAACGTTTACAAAAGGGTTCTCAATTGAAAGTGAAGAAACAAGATGCAGATTACTTTGCACCGGCATGGAGATGAAAGGGACCGATAAGCAGGTGTTGGAAAATTCTAGGGAAAGGGAGGGGTCAAAAGAATGGAAAAAGAATTTTATGGGGAGAGTGTCACAATTGTCTGAAGCAATAAGGGGAGAGAGGAAACGGGTGAAGAACTAAGGATTTGTATCAGAAATTAGCAAAAATTACGATTTGGATGTAAAAAAACATGGAATTTAATTGAAAATTGTGACTCAATGTCACATTATACCCCCCACTGCAGAAAAAAATTTTGAAGAATTTTTTTTTTTTTTTTTTTTTTGAAAAAAAATTAATTGCTAAAGCGAAAAGCTTATACCAAAAGATTTCAAAGGAAGGGGTTAAATTAATTATTGACAGCCTGCCACTCCAGTCTACCACTTCTCCACTTACAAATGGTCAGCTCTTACATCAAGAACTATATGTCAAACAATTTGATGGTAAATTAGTCTAAAATGAAGAAAGCTGTGCCCTTAACATAAAACATACAAACAAATAGTATCACAAAACATACACATTAACAGCTCTACATGGCTGATCTGGAAAAACAATCTTAATTGTTTGCTAAATAAAGGGAAAAAAAACACGAAAAAACAATCTTAATTGTTTGCTAAATAAAGAAAGAAAACACAAAAAAACTTGTTTGTAGCATGAAACAAACTGTTGACATTCAATAGTCAACCTGAAAAACAAATTAACATAACAAGCATTGTTGTATGTTAATGTATACGATACTCATTACTTTCCCGTATCAAAAAGGAATCATTCTACCTGAAGTAGGATGCAAAACTAATCTCCAGAAACATAGCATTATGGAGATAAAATATAAATGAGCATTTAAAAAATATCACTTATTAATGTGAAAATAATTTTGAGGTAAAAACATTAACTCAAATTGTTCCTTGTAAGAAGGAATGAAAAATAAATTGATTTGTTTGCAGACTTTAGAATGAGAAAAAAACTGAAAAATTGCAAACAAACAAAAAAAATCAGGCTACCGTTGTAGACTGAGAATACTCCGAGTTTAACGAATGAAAAAAAATTTGTACAAAATTTTGTACAACAATCCATTAAGTGAATTTTTGAAGAAAAAAAACACTAAACCAATCAAATAAGATTGATAATTAGTAATCCGAGTTAAAACGACAAAAAAATTGGATACATCAAATGTATATCCAACAAACTCAAAGTCATTAGTGAGATAAAATAAGTGCAAAAAAATTAATTAAGCTTTAAAGATTAGAAAAAAAACTTGCAAAAACATTAAATTAATGTAAAGAAAAAAAACAAAAGCCTAGGCAAAACATTAAACTTAACACAACTGTACGGGACCTTAACACGCGAAAGAATCACAAAAATTAATCTCACTTAACCTTGGAAGAAAAAAAAACAATGCTTAGTAAAAAGAAACACAACAAAACAAAACAAAACAAGGCCTTGGAACATCACACATATCATTGCCTAAAAAAACTTGCTGAACAAAAATGTACAATTAGCAGATTCAGCATGAAAAATTTGTAAACACAAAAATAAGTACAACACAACATCATAACAAACATTATGATAGCCTGAGGTGTACATTTATATCTCACATATGCACGAGTACTCATACTCTGCAAAAATCAAAAAAAAGTATGTAATAAAGTTATGTATTATGACATACTATAAAAGGAAAAAAAATTACTGTACAGAACTACAGGGTCGAGAAAAAAGGGGAAAAAATTTGGCATTCGAATTCAAGTATCATCATTTAATTACAATTAAGTGTTTACGTAAATTTAAAAAAATCCTAATATTAACATGAAATATTAGTCAAAAAAATGTAAGTTAGACACGAACAACCAAGACCAAACGCGAACCCATAGTCATAATATTGGGAGTCGTTACAAGAGGGCACTGCTCATCATCCACAAATAGAAAACATTAAATCACTATTTGAATGCCTCATTCACTTAAGAAAAAAACACATTAGTTAAAAAACTAGCACTATTAAATAAAGTTATAAGAATTATATATATATACTAAAAAAATTGTAAAAAAATCACTGGTATTGCCTGACAAGCACTACAGGATCCCGCTGTTCCGCGGATATGTAATGACCAGCATCACACACAACGTTATCCATATAGTATTCACCACACATATCAATGTTAAATTTCACAAATTTATGTCAGAAAAATTATTTGTTTCTTAAATTATAAGGACAAGCCTTAGGGATAGTGACATCACAATCATTTACACTATGGGAGGTATCCAAAGAGGGAGGAAAAAGCAAATTTTGCTTCCTATGGGGGACAGAGACGCAACCTATCAATATGTACAGTTTGTTTAAGTGCATTGGGGTTGTCTAAAATTTGAATAACATAATCCACATCGTTAAATTTGGAAACAATGATGAAGGGACCATCAAATTTTGGTTTAAAAACATTAGTGTGCTTTAAATAAACAATGTCGCCTATGTCAAGTGATCTTAACTTGGCTTTTGCACTTTGTCGAGAATTTAGTTTGACTTGTGCTCGTTCAGAATTATGGTATGCATTTTCATATGCAACATTAAGCTCATTTAGGGTCTCTAACAAATAGTGAGATTTATCCAAATGTACTGGTTCAACACCAGTTTCAAAACAGTCAAAAATTAAGGCCAAATTACGACCAAAATGAAGTAAATTAGGGGTGAATTTGGTTGAAGAATGGATCGAACCATTGTATATATTTTGGTGAATTAATAAACTAGTTGCAAATGATACACCCTTCTCATGTAAAGTTAAAACAGAAGACTTAATAGCTTGATTAATTCTTTCACTCATACCATTACTTTGCGGATGAGCTGCACTACTATGTGCTAACTTAATTCCTAACCTTTTGTTGATTAATTCAAAAACTTCAGCTTTAAACTGAGTGCCAAGATCTGTTAAAAGATATAACATCCTACCATAGTGAGAAATATAATTAATTAAATGTTTAGAAACAGTCTCGGAGGTTAAATTTGCTAATTGATTCAAAATTAAATGGCGAGAAAAATGATCTATGAAAGTTAAAATATATCCACAATTTTTGATGGGTCCGACAATGTCCATTGAGACAAATTGTCCAGGCCTTTGGGGTAACCACATTGATTTTAAGGGAGCAGGTTTGCTCGCAGCTTGTTTATGCTTAATGCATAATTCACATAATTAGTGGTATCACTATAGCAACCTTTCCAAAAATATCTATTAGACACTAGCTCATACGTCTTTTGAATACCAGAATGGGACACATGACAAATTTTTAACACTTTAGGTTTTAAGGAATTTGGAACTACAATTCTATGCTTATGAGGAAAAAGTTCAGTGGCATACATTAACTCGCCATCATTTAAAAAGAAATTTTCAGTTTTAGACTGACTAACTAGAGTTGGTTGGTTTAAAAGGGAAACAATTTCCTGAATATGTTGATCTTTACATTGTTCAGATTTAAATGTGTCTAAAGAAATTTCAAGAGGGGAGTCATTATTAGTCAAAACATTAATTACATGGTCTTCATTAATGTCAGTGAAAGGTAAAATTAGTTCAGAATCATTCACATTTAAGGCAGGTTGACAAAAATTAGGATCAGGAGAACGACTAAACCAGTCGGCTAACACATTCTCATGACCAGGTATATGTATAAAATCAAAAGTATATTCACTTAAAGCAAGAAGCCAACGTGTGATAATATCAGCAGGTGATGTAACCTTACGATAATGTTTTAATGGTTTACTATCACTCAAAATTGTAAAATTTCTATTGTACAGGTAAGATTTAAATGCTGTAACACCCTTAAAAATGGCGTATAACTCAAGTTTGATTGCTGGATAATTACGTTCAGACTTAGATAAAGCCTTGCTAAAGAAAGAAACAGGGCGAAGAGATCCTTCGTGCTCCTGCATTAAAACAGCTGAAATGCCTAATTTACTGGCATCTGTATTAAGAAAGAAAGGTTTATTGAAATTTGGTAACTGAACAAAAGGCTTCGAAAAAAATGCATTCTGTAATGCATCAAATGCCCGCTGTTGTTCTTCAGTCCATTTAAATTTAGATTGCTTTGTAGCAACTTTAGTTAACACAGCAATTAATTGGGCAAAATTAGGAATTAAATGGCGATAAAAGCCACACACACCTATAAACTTTTTAACTTGTCTAGCATTACGAGGAGTAGCAAAAGAAGTAATTTTGGCAATGTTTGAAGAAGTAGGGGTTATACATTTATGAGAAATTACAAAACCAAGATATTCAACAGAATCTTTAAAGAAAGAGCATTTATTTGGAGCTAGAGTTAAGTTATATTTGATTAAAATTTTAAGTAAGGCTGAGATTCTATTTGTCATTTCCTCAAAAGAATTAGCTCCGATGAGAAAGTCATCTTGGTAAGCATGTATACCTTTTATGCCTTCAGCATTCAACTCTTCAATAATTAAATCAACTAGAGCCTGAAAAGTACTCGCTGCCGTTTTGAGGCCAAAGACGAGTCGCCTATTTGCAAACGAACCAAAAGGAGTGGTGAAAGTTAAAATATCCTGCAGATGTTCAGGCAACATGATCTGCCTATATGCTTCCCGAATATCCCATTTTGTGAAAAATTTATATTGAGAGATTTCATTAATAATTGTGCTTATTTTTGGTAATGGATAAGTGGAGCTTTCTACCACTGCATTAAGTAATCTTAAGTCTAAAGCCAATCTATACTTAGGTTTACCCTGATTGTTTTCTGAATTTTTCTTTTTGACTAAAACTAGTGGAGCAGCCCAATGGCCAACATGCCTATTAATAATACCGGCTTCCACTAATTCATCCAATTCTTGTTTAATGTCATCCCTTAAAGCATAAGGAATGTCAAAAGGTAAAGTTTTAATTGCATTATCATTCTTTAATGTTAACGAGGGAACTACACGATCAGTGCACCCAAGAGTCTTAATTGTTTTTGAAAAAGCAGCAAAATTTTCTAATAAAATGTTTTGAAGAATTAATTTCTGATCAGTATCTAAATGTCCTAAATCAAAATCAGTAGGTTTTAGTTCATCTTTCCTTAAATTTAAAATATCCTGAGAAGCAGTAATCAAATTACACTGTTCTAAATCATTAACCTCATTAAAATTTACATTATTTGCATTACTACTATTTTGTACATCAAAATTAAAATTTACATTACCTATTTTCAAACTTTTATTTAAATGAGCAGTATTGTCAGAATTATTAAGTATTATAGTATCAAAAGAATTATTGTCAACAACATTGATAGAGGGATGAATTATAATATTTGAATTATAAGTAGGCGTGAAATACACTTCCTTATTTGCTAGCATATCGAAAGAATTTTTAAATGGGCAATGGCAGTCTCGCCTGGTTCAATAGTGAGCTTATTTTTCAAAACAATCTGAATCTGCTCGTTAGGGTTATTATTTGAAGCTAAGTGATCAACCTTATTTAATGGAATACTAAAATTACTGAAATGTGCAGATTCATCTTTATAATTTATAAGAACATTATGTTTCCGTAAAAAATCGAAGCCGAGAATTCCTTGAAAAGTATCACTTTTAATGTCTGCAATAAAGAATTGGTGTCTAAAGAAATGATTATTGATTTTAAAAGAAATTTCAGCACAAGCCGAAAATTGTAGTTGAGAATTGACCGTTCTTATTTGGACTTTCCTAGATAAATATTTTGGTTTATTATGAGCCCTGATTTCATTAAAAGCATCTAATGTCAACAATGACACTGATGATCCACTATCCAACAAAAAATTTATGTTAACATTATGAAAATTAGATACAATTGTTGGAAGAAGAAATTCATGTGAAACAATATTTATGTGTTCAATATTGTCTTTATGATCACAATTCGTTAAAAACTCTCGAATGGTTGTGTTCGAGTTATGCATAGATTTTGACATGAACTCATTAATATCAAAAATTTTGGATGGGGTTGTGGATGAGGAGACAGGGCCATCCCTTACTGCCTCCTGCGAGAGTTTAAAGGATTGTTACCCCTATTATTAGTAGATTGACCCCTTGGTCTAAACTGTTCATTTTGAACAGGGAAAGGCGGTGGTGGATACTGCGGAGCAGTGAATCGGGGAGGATCCATGGGGAACTGTGGCGGAAAAGAAGGCATTGCCCAGTTTGAACTTTGTCTTAATTGTCTCTGATATGTGCGACAATTACTCATAATGTGGCCAGAGCGTCCACAGAAAGAACAGGTAAGGTTTGGAGTTGGGCGAGGTTGTTCATGTCCAGCCCGATCCTGGTTCTGTACAGGGTTAACTAAAAGAGGGCATAGTTTAGTGTTATGGGGCTCTTGGAAAATATTGCAGTTTGACTGCATGGTCTCAATTCTGGTGGTCAACAACTCTAGCTGTTTAACAATTAAGGTCAGCTGATCAGGTGCTGCAGACGTGCACTGAGTCACTGAATGAGCTGCGACTAAAGAAGTCGCTGAACCAGCCAAAGATTGTTGAATTGTCATTATATGATTGGCCCTTTTGACCATTTCGCTGTAGTCTTGTATCCCCTCAATGAGAATGGTCTCCTTGAGCTGCAAAGGGATAGCCGACAGGAACTGCATTGCTTTTATTTTGGACAAGGCATTTTGATCATTAATGAAACTATATGCTTTATGAGCTAATGTATCAATACGATAAGCAAGATTTTTTATAGTTTCAGAGGGCAACAGGCTTATTGCCTGAAATTTTGCCAAATCGGCTGAGGAGGAAACATCTGGTTGGAAAAAGTTTAAAAGAAGCTTACACGCCTCTTTAAATTCTGTAGCTGCTCTACATTCAGGAGAATTCTGAAAAAATGTAAGGGCAGCACCGGATAATTTAGACTTTAAAAGATACAAAGCTGCATCATTATCATACGCATTTAATTTAACTAGGTCTTTAATTTGGTTAATAAACCATTCTATATTTTCAGAATTCCCCGAAAATTCGGGTATGGAAAAATTAAATTTTGGTGCTTGCTTACAAGCACCTATATCATTACTATTATTAGTCATTTTAGTAATTACACTATTAGTTCTACTTCGGGTGAGAATAGGGGTCATCTAACAAAATTGCTTACAAATAGAATATTGAGCTCAATGATTACTGTTAAAAACATTGCTATTTACCTAGACAGTACAACATTTGAAATAAAAGTATAGTATCAAATTAAACCATTAATAATAATACCTTATTAATTTACAACATTTTACTAACATTACGAAAAATGTAAATATTGAAACCTAAGAAACTTATAATATCAAGAAACACAATTAAAAAGATTATTACTCTGAGTTCAATGACTTAATAATTAGTATGATTATATAACAATATAACTTGCTTAAAACTAGTAACATTAACTATTAGAAAAAAATTAAAACATTGCTATTAATTATTTCAAAAATGTAAATAAACACCACCAATTATAAAAAATCAATCAGTATTTCTCAATAACATTTAGCAATATAGAAGAATAGTATACACATTAAAAATTAATAACCTAGAAAACTATTATTCCAAAAAATTTATAATTTAAAAATGCTATATCCATAGAAAAATTGAACTTATTCACAAGTAACTCTTGAATTCAGAACAAAAGTATGAGATTTGAACTCAATTAACTTCCAAGAATAAAAAAACTATTGTATCATTATATGCAGAAAATTTAGATATCTACCTTGAAACAAAATCTTCGAAATAAAAAAAAAAACAGTATTAAACAATTGCAGAAACTTAGAAAAAAACTCAATTATTATTTTCTCAACTTACAAAAATTTTCTAATTTGTTTAATATATTAAACAAATTATTAAATAACCAACACAAAATATTAATTAACCAATTAAAAATTAAAACTTATTAAAACTGATTACATTGCATAATTTTATTGTTTACATGATTATTAAATTCAAAACTACTGAAAAGATTTGTTCATTGCCTATTGCAAACTTAAAAAAAACAACATATTAAGATTTATTTGTATTTCAAATTAAATATCAACTTATTATTCTAATCATTGAAAATAAAAACAAAGGTTCGCTGGTCAAAAAGAAACAATTACCAGTATATACAACCGAAACCGGGGAACGGCACCAAAAATGTAGCAATCGTTCTCAAGTTGTATATAGAAAAAGTTAACAATTTAATTTTTTAAAAAAGAAATGGCCGGATATAACACATACATATATATATAGTGGAGTGATCACTGTCGTTATTATAACCCATTTCTACAATCACAACGTACTATAATGGCACATACCTTTTGAAGAGAAGATGAGGTGGCTTTCGCAACTAAAGAGTCATCCTTAATACCTAACTGAAAAGAATAGTTCCAATGAGGTAGTCAAGAAAAACTAGTCTTTATATCGGGAACACTCTTTATTTATTTATTTTTGAAGACTTTGCAGGATTCAGGGCAAAACATCCTTTAACAAGTGGGAGACATCAAAGATTTGCGATGAGTATCACAGGAAAGAGCTGTTTTTGGCAGACTAGATGATGGCAGGAATTATTTGCAGGGATAATAAACTGAGAATCAAGACATCAAGAAACTGAGAACACTATACAAGGTTCTTCCATTGAAAGTAGGTTGTGACGACGTTACTCTTACTAGTCATGAGTCGGTAATGAGATAAGAAATGTTGGATGAAGAGAAATCAAAAGTGTTGATTTAATTAGAAAAAGATGTGCCGGGACGACAACCAGCCATGGCGTACACCATGTCCCGACCTCCGGGTGAGGAGGGAGAAAATAAAATCTCCGTTAGGCGGAGAAAAGTTGAAATGATACGAATAGAACTCGAATGCTAGCGATCTATTTTAGGGCCCGATATTTATACTCTCTGGAAAAAGTCGAAGTTAAATTACTTAAAAATTGCAAGTTAAAGTTGAATTTCCTACAATTACTGAGTTGAGGAGTTACACTCAACGTTTACAAAAGGGTTCTCAATTGAAAGTGAAGAAACAAGATGCAGATTACTTTGCACCGGCATGTAGATGAAAGGGACCGATAAGCAGGTGTTGGAAAATTCTAGGGAAAGGGAGGGGTCAAAAGAATGGAAAAAGAATTTTATGGGGAGAGTGTCACAATTGCCTGAAGCAATAAGGGGAAACGGGTGAAGAACTAAGGATTTGTATCAGAAATTAGCAAAAATTACGATTTGGATGTAAAAAAACATGGAATTTAATTGAAAATTGTGACTCAATGTCACATATAGTTTTAGAATGCCAGTATTAATTAATGCTGTCGCAGCTAAACTACTGAGTCATCTGAAAATATTAATGATATTACTAAGTTATTATTCATTTAAATTCATATATGCCTGATATGAAATAAAGGTATATTTTTAAAAGTAGGTTTCATGGTATAACATAACAATGAGAGACATAAATTCATAAAATAACAATATATTGCAATATATAAACAATATATACAAAATATTGAAATTGTACAGAACCGTTATAAAAGAAAAGAACTAAATATTAACATCGAAAACGCCCACTCCCAAATTTATAACATCCTACAAAAAGATATTTTAGATATTGTTAACAAATACAAAAGATGCGAAGAATTCATTAATTTCGTTTTTTAAATGAACTTTTCAAATGTTCTTTACTCATCTCCAACTTCATTTCTATCTTCATCTCTATCTATTCATCTTTATCTATCTCGAAATATAAATAAAATTAATTTAGATTTCGAATTTATGAACTTTTTCTAAATTTCAAAGAAGGATAGGCTAAAACACGTTCAAATGAAATTAAATATATATTTAAGTTGTAATATAAATTACTGTCATAATATTAAATTTAGTAATATTATTGTTCTCATTCTAAATATAAACAAGTTTAGTAAGATAAAAATAAAACTAATTTTTTCTTTTAGTCTTTTGGATCTAAATTTTAACCAACTGGGGATGGAATCGAGCGATTTTTTTCCAGACACATACTCTACAGACATGACAAGAAGTGTCGAATTCGTTTCTATTAGTTCGCCCTTTAGAATTAGAATCTCTTATCCATTAATATTGCCTACCTCAATAGCATACCTAAGATATTACTAAAGAGTAACTAAAATATTGTGCGGCAATCAAACAAAAAGTATTAAATCTTCGGAATTTTATCAACACTTTTAAGATTGTATTATGGCCTGTAAGGATTTCGTGCATAAATCTCAACTTCACATTCAAATTGTATAAAGAAGTAATAAATTGCAGTTAATCTCTTCGAGACGGACGCATTCTCAGGGTGGCGTCAATCAGGGTAAAATAAAACTGGTAGGCAAGATGTTTCTTTAGCAGTTTATTTAGGGGAGGAGTAATAATAGTTTCATTTGAGCCGCGATGGCTCAAGGGATAGAGCGTTCGCCTTCCAATGAGGCGAACCGGGTTCGAATCCCAGTCGATACGAATTCCGCATCCGGCTTGCACTGACCACAGTGCTGACGTGAAATATCCTCAGTGGTAGACGGATCATGGGTTAGAGTCCCCTTGCCGTCAGGCTAACCGTGGGAGGTTCTCGTGGTCTTCCTCTCCATGTAACGCAAATGCGGGTTAGCTCCATCAAAAAGTCCTCCACGAAGGCAAATTTCTCCCAATACTCGATCCAGGAGTTCCCTTGTCTTCTGGATTGGGTTCAAAATTACAAGGCTACGGAGTTGAACATTAGTAGCCGTAAACCCATTAAGTTGGGTCGGCTGTTCAACAACGGTTATAATATAAAATAAAATAGTTTCATTTACTTAATATATCAGCTCTTAATTCAAAATAAAAATTATATAGTAACACTTTGAACTAACAATAATTAGATAAATTAGAATTAAAGTGATAGCAAAAACAACAGTGTTAAATTATGAAAAATAAGCCACGTCCAAACTTAAGCTACCGCTTTTTATTTTTTTCCTTTCTGATTCTGGTTTCATACGAATACATTCATGTCTCGTCCTTCCCGAAAAGGTTAAAGTAAGCAACAATAGTTGAATTTGGCTTACTTTAAAATGCTATTACACAAATACTGACTTTTTTTTTGTTAATCTGTTGCGTTCAAAATCACTATTAATCAAATTATTTAAAAACAATTACTGTAGGGAACAAAACTTTTTTTTTTTTTTTGCATTTTTACAACTCACATAGGAGTTGATGGGAATTTCTCCTATGTGAATTTAGTACGAAAAGCTACGCATTTTTTTTTCGTAAAAAGGTTTTTTAATTTTATTTAATTTGGTCTAAATTTGCAAGTTTAAAAAGATCGTATAGGTTTATAGACACACACTTGTATAATCTTTCGAAAATTACACATAAGGCATATAACATGATATTATGGCATTATAAACTGATATGTATTATCAACTACTCCCATCCACTCCCTACGTTGCAGAGAAATAGGGACATTTGGTAGCCACTATTGAGAATTTTAAAAATCCTGAGAGCGCTCGTTTGCAGCGAGGTGACCAAGGTTCGAATTCCAAAGATGGTGAGTGGATACGAACGCTGCATCCGGCTCGCACTACCACAGTGTTGACGTAAAATATCCTCAATGGTAGACCACTGATTTAAGTCCCCTTGCCGTCAGGCTAACTATGGAAGGTTTTCGTGGTTTACTTCTCCATAAAATGCAAATTCGGGTTAGTTCATCAATGTACCATTTCGACCTTTGTTGCAAAGTTGACAAATAATCTTTGTGCCACTTTTTCCATATTAATTGCACGAATTTAGTGGTTTTGTTCCATAAACTCAACCTATTATCAGATACATTGGTTACATCTGGTTCAACAATTGATGTGAACGGTCTTCCGATCAGGAAATGGCCTGGAGTGAGAACGCTCAAATCATTGGCATCTGAAGATAACGGGGTAAGCGGTCTTGAGTTTAAAACAGACTCAATTTGAGTAGTCACAGTCAAAAAATCTTCATAAGTTAATTTCTTATCTCCCACTACTCTCTTCAGATGATATTTGAAGGATCTCACTCCAGCTTCCCAGAGCCCTCCAAAATTCGGACTTCTCGGTGGCAAAAATTTCCATTTGATATTTTCATGACTCATATAATTACATAAACTCTTATCAGGATTTTTAACTAAGCTAAATAATCGCTGTAACTCATTATTACTCCCAACGAAATTAGTCGCATTATCTGAGTACAGAATACTGCATTTTCCTCTACGCGAAAAAAATCTCTTTAATGTAGCTATAAATGCTTGAGAGCTCAACTCTGTCACAAGCTCCACATGAATCGCTTTTATGACAAAGCATACAAAAATCGCGAAATAAATTTTTTGAAAAATGCCTTTTCGTTGGTTCTTGTATTTAATTGTAAATGAACCGCAAAAGTCCACTCCTGAAATGGCAAATGTAAAGTTTTGACTCACACGACTTTTGGGTAAATCACCCATAAGTTGATCACAAGTTATTGGTTTAGCTTTAAAGCACGACAAATACTCACGGACTACTTTTCTACAAATAGATCTGCCATTTATTGGCCAAAATCTTTGCCTTATAATAAACAATAACTTTTGAGGTCCAACATGTAAATGCTTAATATGATTACTAATAATTATCAACTTCGTTAATTTATGTTTTTCTGGTAACAATAATGGGAATTTTTGGTCAAAGAACAATTCACTATTGGAAAAACGTCCACCAACTCTTAAGAGACCATATTCATCAATGAAAGGACATAAACTTCTTACCTTACTCTGCTTTGAAACTTCACCTGTAATTTCTAAGTCTCTAATTTTTTTGCTGAACTCCCGTTTCTGCACTAAACTTACCAATTTCAGTTCAGCTCTTTTGAGTTCATCTGGAGACAAAGACCCACTCGATGTGTCATATGTGCTCCGACAATTATCGATGAACCTACATACAAAACTTAATACACGAATGAGTTTACTATAATTATTACTAACTTCCAGAAAATTATAAAGAAATTACTATTATCACTAATAAAACAATTAAAGTCACTACACAGTTTAAATTCATTAGAAAATTCATCTTCAATAACTCTGGATGGAATGTCTCTATTTGGATATTCACTGTTACACAAGAAATTTGGTCCATCAAACCACAATCTACATTGTGAAAGTTTATCAGGATCGAGATCTCTAGAGATAATGTCTGCAGGGTTCTCAGTTGATGGTACATATCTCCAACTGTCAATGTTAGTTAAGTCTTGAATCTGAGATACACGATTGGCAACGAAAGTCTTAAGTAGAAATGACTCCTTACGTATCCAAGAAAGCACGTTCATGCTATCACTCCATAAGTAGATGTTGGATATAGGCAAATCAAGAGCATTTATCACTTTTTTCACTAATTTGACTAGAAGAAGTGAGGCACAAAGTTCTAGTCTTGGGATGGTTACTCTTTTCAAAGTTGATACACGACTTTTGCTAGCAATTAATTTGATAGTCGCTGCTTGACCACTTTTAACGCACTTACAGTAAACAACAGCACCGTAAGCAGCCTCTGACACATCAGCGAATCCACGAATTTCAACCAGCTCCCTCTGTAAGTATACATCTATCAAATTCCATTTTGTTGACACTCTTTAAAGCTTCGACAAACTTTTTCCACTCTTGGATTTGTTTCTCAGGTAGTTCTTCATGCCAGTCCAGTTTTAAAGACCATAACTGTTGCAAAAATATCTTTGCTTTTGACACTACCGGTCCAAGCAATCCAAGGAGGTCGAAAAGGCGTGCAATTGTGGATAAGACACAGCGCTTCGTAACTTTCGAGTCTTTTCTATGTGATGCGCTACAGGTAACTTTAAAATAAAGACTATCTTTCTTCGGACTCCAGGAAACTCCTAGCACTTGAGTTCCATCACAGTTAGTAAAATTATATATTTCTTCACCATCAGAAGCTAGCGCTGCGCAGTTGCTATTCCATTTATGGAGTTGCATGCCAGCATTCCCTAAAATACCAATTAACTGATTTTTAAGTTCCGTTGCAGTTGCTAAATTATCAGAGCCGGACAACACATCATCGATATAAAAATCATTTTCAAGGACTGGAGCAGCAAGAGGATAATTTTCTCCGTCATCAATAGCTATTTGCTTTAATGTACGAGTTGCTAGAAATGGTGCACACACTGTACCGTAAGTGACGGTATTCAACTCGTAGGTTTTGACAGGTCCTTTCTCTTTATCTTTCCAAAGAATACCTTGCAATTTTCTTTGGCTTTCGTGAATTAAGATCACTTTGTACATTTTCTTTATGTCTGCTGTGAAGGCATAGACATATTTACGGAACCTTGTCATGATGGAAAATAAATCACTCTGAACTATGCCTCCATTTAATTGCAAAGAATTTAAGGAATTACCATCTGAGGTAGGATAACTCGCATTAAAAACAACTCTTAGGACAGTTGATTGCCTATCAGGGCGGTAGGGTGTGAGATCAGTAATTCTAGGAACAACTAATAAATTCAGATCAGCATTAAAAGTTCGGGCTTTATTTATTAAAGTAGCACTAACTTGAGACCTAACCGAAATAGCTGAATCATTCAACCCAGACACTTATTTTATTCTTTCTCAATTGCAGGCACATTCTTTACTTAGACATAGATCCCAAATCTAATAAAACACGAACTTCACTCTCATTTCCAAAAGAATCACATAAGTAACAAATAGCAGTACTCAATAGAACTGTTTTGTTTTTATTCCAGACATAACTACTCGTGGCGGAAAAGATAATGGCGCCTGTGTTTTGCTCTTCGCATGCTGCAGGTGTAAATTCAGAAGCAAGCGGAGAGAGGGGGGGGGGATTTCCTCTATCAATTTGTTTTTTATTCGATTCTGAATTCATAATGTTCTCCTCTCTTATTTTTGATTGCGCTGAGTAATTATATGTTCTCGATTGAAGTGTAATGAAATATGATGCCTTTTACTACATTTTGCACAAGTATATTTTGATTTACAAGACATCACTTTATGCTTACCAAGACAATTAAAACACAATTCATTATCTTTAACAAATTGTATTTTCTCCGACACAGATTATTTCGAATAATCTGGACACTTAAATAATGGATGGGTTTGACTACATAAAATACACTTTGAATCTTTTACATCGGAAAAAAACACTTTTGAAAAGGATTTATTATTACTCTTATGATTATATTTATTCCGTTGAAAGGAGTTACTTTCACTTTCGAGACGGGACTTCCCCCCTCGTGATGATAAATATAGGTCAGCCTCACTTGCTAACTTTTGTGGTTCAAACCAACTATCCGCTTCTTTTATATTAATGTGTGCAGTTGTTTCTCGATCTAGAGTTGAAAATAATTTATCGGAAACTATCAACTTCTTCAAGGTCTCAAAATCATTCACTTTTCTTAACTTTAAATAATACTCAAAATTGATTGTTAAGCGAGACGCAAATTGCACATTAGACTCATTAAAGCGTTGAGCTTTTCTAAAATAATCTAGGCACGTTTGAGGGGATGGTTCGAATTCTTTTAACACGATTGATTTAATTGCTTCGTAATTCGAAATATCCTTATCACTTAGGCATATTATTATATTAGAAGCTCTTTCTCCCAATAAATTCAACAATATCTCCGCTTTATGAATTTCAGGCACTTGTTTAGTATTAAATGCCCTCTCCAACGACGCAAAGAAAAAACTCCATCCTTCGGGTCGCGTTGGTAATTTAACAGTTAAAGTTCGAATACTTTTTATTAATTGATCTATAGATTCTGGTTTTGACTCGCTTTCACTAACTTCGGGTTTATTTTCGGCTCTGAACTTAGCTAGTTCCAGTTCATTTTTAGATCTTTCTAATTTAATTTTTCCGATCTCAATTAATCGTTGTTCTTCAAACTTACGTTCTTCTACTATTAAATTAACAAGATCACTTACAGTTTCAGAGTCAGTTTTCTATTTTTCACAGCTTTTAATTTTATCAATTAATTTTACAACAGTCATATCATCCCTAATTTCTAGGTCCAGTTCACAGGCAATAAGCCTTAAATCTTCTTTTTTGTAATTCTTAAACATTGTAAATTAAAGTATTTTGTTAAAAAATCAAAACAATACTACTTTGAATGGGAAAGCACGAATCCACAGTTTTCTCGAAACACTGTCACAATGGTTATCTCTTGTAACTAGAAACGAAACTCTTTTCGTTAATTATTTTAATTTTGCTGATTTTTTCTCCTGGTGAGCGGACCACTCATGTCGACGCTCAGGTAAATAGAAATTACACAATAACCAGAAAGAAGTGGACTTTACACATTACTTATTTATTGATATTTGGAAGAGAGCTTTTTTGTAACTCTTTACGGCTCGCCTTCCACACACACACACTCTCTCTCTCTATGTTACATATTATACTAGGTGGCGCTACAAATCCGTGCGGATACAGTTCCCTTAAAAATTCCACCTCAAAAGCAAATTTCTCTTTATACTTTATCCAGAAATTCCTTTTTCTACAAAATTACAAGGCTACAGAGTTGAACAAAGGTAGTCGTACTCTCAATATTGGGTCGGTTGAGTTATAAAATAACGGTTATAAAATAAAATATATTATTAAAATGCAGGAAAACGGTAGTTTTTCGAGAGAAAGGGATTGCAGATCTGAAATTAGTGATGCGGAAGTATCTGAGAGCTGATCAAAACTCATACAACAAAAATCGAAAAAGAATTTATTTTACCGTGTTATCAAATAATAAAAAGTTATTCATGATAGAATTGTGTGTTTTTCCTACCACGCCCTACGTACCAGAGAAGTAGGGACAAATGGTTGTCAGGCGTGCGTGTCTAGAGAAGCCGATTGCAGATTTGAAACTGCAGATTTGTTCTGCTAAAAAAATGTATGGAACAGAATTTTCCCCCTCTAAGTTATCAATTAGAATAGCGTAAAATTTACATCTATTTTATCTATTTGGTTGCTATGTTGACATCTGGGATTCTGTGTTTATTTAGATTTTAGACCATTTAAAATTCCCTTTCGTTCCCTTTCGTTACCTTTGCTTTGAGAAATAAACGAAGGTTCATTTTAGAACTATACATACATTTTTAAATTGATGACCTATTTATTGTTGAAATTCCTATTACGCGAATATTTGTGATAAAATTAATAATTATAGACTAATATCGCAATTTTATTTAATTTTTCGATATTTTTATTGGAAAAACGAGACGTATTGTGCACAAAATAAAATTATTTTTCTCTAGTAGCACATGTCGGTAGCTCATATTTTATTTCAGTAATCACATAGTCTAACAATGAACAGAGAAACAAAACAATGAACTGACCTGTTCTCTCGCTTCATTTTAGTTATAAATATTTACATTAGTTGGCGGTAACTGCTTCTTAGAACAATTTATTTTTACAGATATTTTTTTTTGGTGATCTTTCAACTTAAACATATTGTTTTTAATATTAATATTATTTTACACTCTATAGATGTATGCATGGAGAATCCGTGTGAAAATGGCGGTTCCTGCATCGTAGCTGAAGACGAAATAGAATGCATTTGTAAATCTCCATTTAAAGGAGATTTTTGTGAAGTTGGTAAGTTCAGAATCACCATATATACCATGTAAAATATTCAAAATAGCACTGAATTTATAAATCAATATTACTGAAATCGTTATTTATTCAAGTTTAATTGAAACGCTGCCAGACAAAAAAAAAAAAAAAAAAAAAAAAAGGTTTGTAAAATTTATTTATAATTAAAAAAAAAAAAACGATTTTTTAAAAAAATTTATTTTATTTTTTATTATTTAGTATTAAAAAAAAACAACAAAAAAATGCCAAAAGGAAGCCAACTGCTCCGTTTTTTGCAAAAGTTTTAATAAATTGGTAGCGAATTAAATAGTAGTAAACTTTGTACACTGAGAGTGATTACGCCCACTCCTTATAAGTACTATCACGAAAAATAGTAGTCCTGCAGTAGTAGTAGAAAAATAGTATTAATGAGGCACCTGAGAGCTTGTTTCTGACGTCACGATCAGAAGGTAGAAAAGAGCGCTGCTGTTTTCTCCCATCAGAGTGATCACCGGTGTTGGTGAAAATATGAGGATCGTCGATTCCTTATTAGTTTTATTCGATTTGTTTTTTCTTTCATTTTTAAAAGCTAAAAATACGAATTCAAATTTTTTATGATCTGAATAATTGTGTATACATAATCTTTGCCTTACAATAATAAATTTAAAATGAACCAAAAGAAGAAAAAAATCATGATAAAAAGTAATTTAAAGCAGTAAGAAATTTCAGATTTGTTTTCAAAGTTTTTTTTTTTCTTTTTGATTATTTTCATAAGATTTATCCAAATTTTTTTTTACGGATAAATTTCAAGTTTAAACCATTTTAAGAGTAATAAATCATATTAAATAAATATAAATTGATTAAAAAAAATTTTTTTTTCCTAAGAATTTAAAATTAGTACTTAACATTACATTCATGGAAACAAAATGTTATTGGAAAGAACTCTTAACGTAAAAGTCTATAAAAAAAGCAAAAAAATGTTTATCCTTTATAAACCTTTGAAATATTTATAGCAAATTTATATAATTATTCTTTTTTTTATTTTATTTACTGCAGTAAACTGACAAATTAACACCTGTCCGTCTAATTTCTTTCTATGTTCTTTTGTTTTGCATACATGAGATAAAAATGATTTAATGTGACTTATTAAATAAGCTGAATCATTACTCTGATGATATAGACTAGAACTTTATGAATGAGGTAATTATGCATATGAAGAATAATTTTATGTAAGTATAAGTATGTTTTAATAATGACACAAACATATATAAATATAGAACAAAAGTTTTATTTAAATCAGTAAGAAGAAAATATGTATACAAAAGCTAATAACATTTTTTAAAATTTTATTTTAAAACATATATCATTAATTATATCATTACTTGCAATTTCAAGATCACTATACTTCTGAAGAAAACATTGTAATTGTCATATATTTTTAAATGACCAAATTTCCAAACATTTTATTTTAAAACATAGCCCCATAAGGCAAGAAAAAAAATTTAGAACCTTGAAATTTTTTTATTTTATCAATATAATTTCATTACAATCATGTGTGCAAGTTACACAAATACTTATAGCAAAACAATACCTTTAAAACTTTTATTAATTTTATGCTGATGACAACTAAACCAATATGGAAATGAATTAGGAAAAACTGGATCCTACCAAGAGATTTTCCGCCCAATAAAAATGCTCGGACAACAATAGATAACTGTCATGTTGTCATTCGACATACCCCACCCCCCGAAAAAAAAAAAGAGCAGCAAGCTATAGTTGGCTGGCAAGTTTAGTTGAAACATTTTAGCAGGCAGCACAATGAAAAATATTTACCTTTTCCCACGCATATATTCAATATATATATATATATATATATATATATATATATATATATATATATATATATATATATATATATATATATATATATATATATATATATATATATATATATATATGCATATATTCAATATATATATATATATATATATATATATATATATATATATTATTGATAGACATGGATATTTAAGTTTTTTTCTGAAAAGAAGCTACTTTCCCGCTTCCCTGATTATCCCGAGTTAACTCGGTTACGTATATATTGCAAATATTTATCATCCCGAAAAAACTCGGGCTTAGCAGAATTTCTCGGTACATTTTGTTTTATCATGCTTTTACTCGGTCGGAAGCAAAAAACATAATCTGCAGTGATTGTCAGTTTGCCAAGTTTTATTTGGGAGTTTTGCCGTTGGACTGCTCACGTGTTTTCTGCGATTTTATATGCAATGGTTGCTGAATTTACATAGCAATAAGAGTAGAAAAAATGACGTATACCTTCACTGACGTTTGAAAAGTATCACTTTGTGTTGTCCCTTGTTTTAAGAACTATTATACAAAAACTAATGTTAAACTTTTTTCCTTTGCCCGAGATAACTCAATATAGTAAACTAATTTTAAATTAAATGTTTCTTAAACATAAAAAATAATCCAATTTCAACTTAAAGCTTGTACTTTATGTTTTGTTTTAGTTCCTTGTATTTATTGACGCGTTGAATGCCACGCTAATTTTGCATGGCTTGCCCGTCTGGCCAAACGGTTAATAACAACAAATTAAATTTGCAATTATTAGACAGATTTTACTCGTTTTTTTAAAAGGTTTAACATGACATATTTGATAAAAGTGGTGAATTGTATAAGCCTACGAATTATTTAGAAATAGTGGTGGATAATAATCTACTAAATTAAATTTATTAAACTAAGAATCACAATTAATAAACTACCACCTGAAAATATTTATTCGCTGTCCGGAGCAAGTTGGCATCTCTGTGTATATAAATAAAACTATTTTTGTGTGTGCTATAGTGCATGAATTTCTTCAAACCATTTTAGTAACGATAATAATATATATATAAAAAAAAATTTTTTCTCGAATTTTGTGTTTCTAATAATCTTGGCTTCGTCGGTCACCGGTGACCCCCGTGGCACTACGAACAAACTCAGTGCTGGTCATCGGTGACCTCTATGGCATTCGACGCGTTAATAAAATTAAATATTTATTTTTTTCCTTCAAAATAATTGGTAAAGGAAGTGTTTAATATTCAACTCTTACAAATGTTACGTAACTATTTCAAATTTAAAATGTAAATATTTTTTATATTTAAATTGGTAGTAAAGTTTATGCTTTCTCTCTCGGAGTTTAATATTTAGTTTATATGATTTTGACCAAAACAAAATATAAATTGAATTATATTTATTTAAGTGCAGGATAATAATACGTTATCAGGTCTCAAACAGTTCTGATAAAATTGAAAAGTCGTGACAAAATTTAAAAAAAAAGTTAAAAGTTTATTTTTGTCAGCTTCTAATTTAATATTAAAAATATTAAAGTTGCAATTCTGCTACTAATGCTTATTTATAAAAATTAAGAAATAGGTGAATACGATTTTATAATAATACATTTTAGTTTATAACTTTTGCTACCACTTTTAAAATTTTTAAGAGACACTAGGAGCCCAGCGTTATTTTTGATCTTATAAAATATAATAAAATATTTTTGCTTAAAAATGTATTACAATTTTCATTTTACTACCACTATAGTAAATCATCCTTAGAAAGCTTAAAGGTTGACAAGAATGAAACTATAAGGAATGAATAGAAAGTCCTACTCAAATAAATACCATACCCATTGTTGATAAAGCTATTTACTTAGGATTAACCATTAATAAGAAATTCACCTGGTCTGATCATGTAAATAACATTAAAATTAAAGTATATGCAGCAACCAACAAACTTCAAACACTTTTTCATAACCGACACCTTAGTTTAAGACTGAAAAAACTCCATGATACGTCCTATCATGACGTACGCCTCACCTGCCTGGTGTAACGCCTCCGAAAAAGACCCCCAAAAAACTTATCGTACTCCAAAACAACATCTTGAGAAAGCTCACGGGAGCGAGATGGTTTATCCGAAACAACGCCATTCATAGAGATCTTAACATTGACCGCTTTGATCATCATTTCAACAAGTTAAACAGAAGCTTCTTTATTAAAGCCGCCACCTGCGATACCGCAAATTTTAATGATATTTTCGACTGCATAAATCTCAAAGAGGATGCAAAAATTCGACCCATTGCACATTTCTACACTTCTGATATCATACTAACATTTAACAACACAGACACTTACTAAGTTATTCACACAGGACTTAAACAGTCTCTACTTAAACAGAGCCACAATTACTTACACATATACACACATCCTCACAATCCTTTAACTCGCCCTTTGTATGTATTTCCAAACTGTAAATTCTGTAAATAATTATTAGTGTTTATCTTCCCATTGTATTTTAATTTTACATTTTTTCATGTACTTCTTGGTACTTGCAATTTTGTTATTGCCTAATATTGGCAAAGTGCCATCTTTCTTCTCTCGAGAACTCCATTTTGCTACCCAAACTTTAAATTGGCATGTATGTTTCTTAGTTTAATTCCAGGATGAATGGGAAAAGGGCCGTAAGGCCTCAGATGCCCAGTTCCACTACAACGAACGAACGAACGAAACTATAAGGAAATTATTTTAATTACCAGTTTTTTTTTATTTGTGTTGATGAAACCCTGCAGAACTGCAGACTGCCCCGCTCTTTATGTTTTAATGTATTATTCTTTGCTTGTAAATTTGATTTCGAATTATTTTCCAAACCACTACATGCAAAGGAATGAAAATTTCATATAAAACGCCACTTTCTTTCACTGTAGTGGTAAAACTTTTAAAATGTTGTAAAAATGACCAAAAATTCTGAAAGCTATAATTTTTAATTTTTATTGTTTACCACTCTGTAAACTATTTCCTAAAACGCTTACTAGTTGGTGGCTCTAAGATATGTCAGTCGCAAGTGGCCCCAAGAGCCCGATTGAATGGTCAGGATCACTAAGGTTTGTCAGTTGCAAGCAGCCACAGGTGCAAAGTTGAAAGATCTGGTTCACTAAGATATGCCAATCGCAAGTGGTCCTAGGTGCCCAGTTGAAAGATCAAGGTCACTAAGATATGTCAGTCGCAGATGGTTCCAGGTGCCCATTTGAAAGATCAGGGTCACTAAGATATCCCATTACTCTACAAATTGAATCAGAGAAGTAGATATAGATATGTAATATTTTTCTTTCAGGTGCTTGTACGCCAAATCCTTGTAAAAATAATGGTTTGTGTCAGGAGAAAGGAAGTGAATTCGATTGTTACTGCAAAATACCTTTTTATGGAAAGTTTTGTGAAAAAGGTAATGAAAATATGCATACCAGTCAGTGTGCTCAATTTTTTCTATATAGTGGTAATCAATTCTACGCTTTAATATATTATTCTGGGTTTGAAAAATCTGGTTTATAATTGAAGAACCATGTAAGTGACATTGTAAGAGAGGCTAGAATCAGGGTAAGAAGAAAAAAAGGTGGTATTCATAATATTTCAATAAAGATTTATTAGAAGGCAGGGGTAATAATTCGTTGCCTTATTTCCTTTATCACTGGTTAAATTAAAATAAAAATTATACAACTATACTTAAAACTTATGTAGATTAGTTATGTTGAGCTTAAAGTGAAAGAAAAAACATCTCTGTTAAGTTAAACATAACCACATTGATGTAACCAATACATGAAGTTTCTCTTATTCATAGAAACCCTTAAAAATGTCACTTACCCGATTCTTTCACTAAGCCCTTTAATTATTTTAACCACCAGAGCATAAAGAATTTAATAAACTTATATAGGAGCCCTAAAATATATTCCTCTTATGTGTGAAAACCTGGCATAATCGAATAATTTGCCGTGAAATTATTCGACTAATTAAATCGTGAAAGTAGACAGAAATGAATATATAACCATGAGAGCTCAAAATTAGATGAATGTTGACATTCTGAGATTGATTAAATGCTACTTGCGTAAAGGTCGATACCTCTTTTTCAAAAGATTCGGATTTTTGATAACCAAAATTTAGGGGGAAGGTGGTTTCAATAGTTTGGTCAGGAGAAGACTCCAATGTTAAGGAGACCTTAATGTTAATTTTACTTTTCGCGTATTTCGCTATAACTCGAGAACTTTTTAATCGAATTGAAAAATATTTGCACACAGTTGTAAGATTCATTTATCTAAAGATAATTCCATGTAAAATATAATTTTTAGTAAATATTTATTATTTTTTTATAATTTTATTTAATAATGTTCGAACAAATTTTGAATTCTCAGTTACATAATTCTTTGCATCATTTTAAAGAATATAATTGTACAAGACAAAATAAAAAATTTGAACAAATTCGGTCTATTAGTACCTGATCAATCGAATTTTAAATATCTGAAATTTGTGAAATTTAATTTCTCATGCACTAATCAACCAATTTTGCTCTAATTTTGTATTTCGCAATATTGAAATTACACTTTTCAAAATATGTAAAAAATTGTATACCTTGCAATTCAAATTTTTTTTGACCATTATTAAATAAAATAATAAACTTTTTGCATGGAACTATCATTGGATATGCAAATTTTATAATTGCGTGCAAAAATTTTGGAATTCGGTTAAATAGTTCTCGAGATATAGCGAAATATGCAAAATGTAAAACTAACATTAAAGGTCTAAACTTTCGAGCTCTCTCCTGACCTAACTATTGAGACCATATTTCCCAGATTGCTTTTACTCCCAATGTTTTAGGGGTCAGAAATCCAAATCCATCAAAAGAAGGCATATTTATTCTGAGATAGTACATTTTTATGTCTGATTCCATAATTAAAATGATCGTTTGCACACATCAATTAACGTATTTGAGGTCTCCCCTAAACACCATTAAGATTAAGCCGTAGAACATGAAGATCCGATCTTTAGATCATTAAGAGTTACTCAAGATGGTACTGATGGTACTAGCAGATTTAATAGATTGTAGGAGATCAGACTACAAATATAGACTTTTTCACATAATTTTAGAACGACCTCTAACACAAATATTTACTGAAAGTATTTATGTTTTAACAGTTAGGTGAACATAAAATAACAGCCAGTGTCTTCATTTATTGGTTTCACAAATGGCATTGCAGCTTGCAATTTGAAGTTTTTTTGTGCGGTGTGAAGAAAAATCAGTTAAGGGTTCGTTTAACGTTGCTATTTAACTAGCACTTTGGTTAATAATGCGGATAGTTATACATCTAAATTTATAAACATTTATATTACTTTCAAATTTACATAACTTTTCCATTTATTTCAGAAATATTTCCTGAATATTCATCAACTTATGTTTCTACAATTTCAACTGGAAAAATCGTTTCAGAAGATTTCAATACAACGTTTTCGGAACCTTTTAACTTTACGAAAGAATATGATTGGACAGACGAATCCTTAAACTATTCTTTGACTATAACCCAAACATCAGATAATTTGCTCAACTACACATCTGATTTCAATGAAACTACTTCTGAGCCTTTTAACTTCACGAAAGATTATGATTGGACAAATGAACCTTTGAACTATTCTTTGATTATAACCCATACATCCGATAATTTGCTAAACTACACATCTGATTTCAATGAAACTACTTCTGAGCCTTTTAACTTCACGAAAGATTATGATTGGACAAATGAACCTTTGAACTATTCTTTGATTATAACCCAAACATCCGATAATTTGCTCAACTACACAACTGATTTCAATGAAACTACTTCTGAGCCTTTTAACTTCACGAAAGATTATGATTGGACAAATGAACCTTTGAACTATTCTTTGATTATAACCCAAACATCAGATAATTTGCTCAACTACACATCTGATTTCAATGAAACTACTTCTGAGCCTTTTAACTTCACGAAAGATTATGATTGGACAAATGAACCTTTGAACTATTCTTTGATTATAACCCAAACATCCGATAATTTGCTAAACTACACATCTGATTTCAATGAAACTACTTCTGAGCCTTTTAACTTCACGAAAGATTATGATTGGACAAATGAACCTTTGAACTATTCTTTGACTATAACCCATACATCCGATAATTTGCTAAACTACACATCTGATTTCAATGAAACTACTTCTAAGCCTTTTAACTTCACGAAAGATTATGATTGGACAAATGAACCTTTGAACTATTCTTTGACTATAACCCAAACATCCGATAATTTGCTCAACTACACATCTGATTTCAATGAAACTACTTCTGAGCCTTTTAACTTCACGAAAGATTATGATTGGACAAATGAACCTTTGATCTAT
Source organism: Parasteatoda lunata (assembly GCA_949128135.1). Classification (NCBI taxonomy): domain Eukaryota; kingdom Metazoa; phylum Arthropoda; class Arachnida; order Araneae; family Theridiidae; genus Parasteatoda; species Parasteatoda lunata. Next base: position 7,390,881 of record OX421978.1, read on the forward strand.
TCTTTGACTATAACCCAAACATCCGATAATTTGCTCAACTACACATCTGATTTCAATGAAACTACTTCTGAGCCTTTTAACTTCACGAAAGATTATGATTGGACAAATGAACCTTTGAACTATTCTTTGATTATAACCCAAACATCCGATAATTTGCTCAACTACACATCCGATTTCAATGAAACTACTTCTGAGCCTTTTAACTTCACGAAAGATTATGGTTGGACAAATGAACCATTGAACTATTCTTTGATTATAACCCAAACATCTGATAATTTGCTAAACTACACATCTGATTTCAATGAAACTACTTCTGAGTCTTTTAATGTCACGAAAGATTATGATTGGACAAATGAACCTTTGAACTATTCTTTGACTATAAACCAAACATCAGATAATTTGCTCAACTTCACATGAGTTTTTAATGGAACTACTTCTTAGCTTTTTAACTTCCTGATATACATTTGAACTATTTGTCAACTCTTAACAAAACAGCAGATAATTTTCTTAACTGAAGCTATGATTTTAATGAAACTATTTCTGAACATTAAAAAAAAACTCGTATGATACCTTAATAGATTTCTTTCTAAAGTTATTCTAAATATATGTATTCTAAAGTAAAATAAAAAAAAACACTATTTGATCACAAATAAAAATACTTATCTTGTACTACATGATCACTATAAAAATGATTATTAATAAAAATATTATTTGATATTCTTAATTTACTTCCCAAAAATTTGTATGATAATCTGAAGTATATAATCTGTTTGTTAAAAATTGTTCTCCTAATAATGCCTGAATATTTAATTAAAATTCGAGAGAACATGTAAACTGAAACAAAGATTTCATCCATTTTATTGTACTAACATGAATGCACAGATAACAAATCTTCTTATCTTTTATAATGACAGCTTAGAAGTTGAGACACTTAGCATGATTTCAACGAAATTATTATTTTTATTTAATCATTCATAGGTTAAACATTATATAAAAGACCAAACAATGTTTTGTATGTTAGATGTTTTGAAAAAATTGTAAAATAAAATCGAATTTTGCCTACTCATTAAAAGTTTCTACAGAAACTGTTAACGTTTTCAGGTATGTTCATGGTACTGTACTAAAAAAAAAAATGATTATAGCCGCAGCGTTCTTCTCAAATTTAAACACCGGAAAAGTGAAAGGAGAAAAATGGTACTTTTTGGGTGAAACGGGATATTTTGGCTAATAGGGCATGTTCGAAATTATAAATACATTTAGGTTATAATTATATATATAAGTAATTGTATTTTTACTAAGTGCATTTACTAAATATTCAAGAAAAAGAATAATTTACTAAATACATTTACTAAATTACAATTTACTAAATACATTCATTTTTTAAAACTGACAAATGTCTTGTTTTTTAAAATAAAACGAGATCTAACATTAATATTATACTTGCCATCTTCATTCTGGTCGACTAAGAATTTCCTTCGTGGTATTGCAATACTAAACGAAAAACAATATAAGCCGAAAATATTTTTTATATTCTAAGTTGACATACTTCGTTGCCAATGTAACAGAAAACGAATTTACACTAGAAATCTCTTTATCTTTCACTTATCCCCTACATCAATTAAATTAACGGAGAATGAATCTGAAAAATTACCGTTTTGCCCAGCCACATCTCTCCAGTTAAAAAAACAAATTCTTTCAGTCATTTGTTTTTCAATTTAATTTTGACTGGTCGACCGGACTCACCGGTCAGGAAATTCTGTCCCCAGAATATTAGATTCGAAAGGTGAAGCAGTGGTTTTTCAAACAACCATATAGAACTTTTTCTACCTAATTTAAATTTTCGGAGGACGCTGGTTAGCTTAAGCAAATATATATAATTTAAAGAATTGTCTCAATGTCACGCTTCGAAATTTTCAAGCTAGATAGGATACAGCATTTAGAATCACATAGCAATTCAGGATCGCAAATGTAATTCTGACGGCATAGGTAGGTTGTCAGCATTATTTTAGAAAAAAAAATATATATATAAATTCAATGTGATCTCAAGCAGACATTTATAGACCATAAAAATAAGTCCTTATTTTTCTGATGGTTTTGCGAGGCACAAGAAATCTCGGATGTTTTGAAATGCAATTCACATTTTAAAGGCGTCTCTTAGAGACAACTTTGTGAATTACTTGTTTGGCAGATTTCACAACGTTCGAGATTCCATGCTGAATCCTCATTACTAAATTTTGGGTAGAATAGGTTGGTGTGAGTGGATCACCCCCACTAAACTAAAGACCTCTGGCAACAATGTTACCTTGGCCACAGTTCTGGTCCATAAGAAAATGCACCGAGGGACCGATATTGGGATGTCTAGATTATTTTAATAATGGTGCTTGAACGGCTGGGTGAAAGCGAGACGGAAAATAGGAACAGCTGGCACACAAGCTTTTTAAGTCTTAACTTTTCATGGACTTGATTGTCATGCATTATCATATTTATTTTATTTTTATGGGAAAGAAACAGTTTTATATATATGTTATAATTGTAAGAAAATCTCTGTAGTTACAGAAATTCAATTTTTCTAAAAAAAAAAAAATAAATAAAAAAAACTCTTGAATGAAATGCCTTTCGTTCCAATTTTTGCTTTTTTCCTTCTTTGTATATATAGGCTTTCAGCCCTGGGCCTATATTGGCTGAATAATGAATATAAAATATCGGGTGAATCTGACGATTCTATATAGAATCGATATTAGTTGCGAAGTGGCTGTGAAATATCGAGTAAATCAGACAATTCTTTATAGGACCAAGATCGGAAAAGATTCGTGAATATAGGGTCAATGAGGACCCAAGTTATTTTGCTGCCAGGGACTTAAATAATTTTTTTTGTATTGAGCATATCATATTTCATCACAGCAAATGGTTTTGCATGTATTTGAGCTTCATCAAACTCTTTTCCAAGTCATAGAACTAATGTGAAGTTAATTTTCCTTTTAGAGAAATCAATCAACATTTTTCAGGTAGATGTTTCCAGATAAGTTTTTATTATTCATTTTTAGTCTTTATGAAACTTTCAATGTTTTTCAACTTATGATGTTTTCTAATTCACCAAAATTTATTCTAATCAATCTTATTATGTTTCTTCAACATTTGTTATGTATTCCTATAATCTTCAATAAATTTCAAAGATGTAAGTGTTTTTGTTTTTTTATTTTGTAATTACCCATTATACAGATCTTAACGTCAGAAGATTTCTCATAAATGGATGCATTTATAAAAATATAGTTCATACAAAAAACTTATATGCATCATCAAGTATGCCGTTCTTACTCTTCATTAAGGGTAAGTAGGATATGCATCTGATTCTTGAAAAAAAAATAATGATTGAAATATTTAAAGCATTATTTTCGAAATTAGTTATACATTTTGTTTATTAATGAAGTTCGCGATAAAATAAATCAATAAGTAAAATTTTTTTTTCAAACTTTTTGTTAAAGGTTTGAAAGACAAAATGTTTAAAAATCGGGTTCCTTTTACCTAAACCAACCTTAATGTCATACTAAAAAGATCATAACTTATTTAAAGCTTATGTTTTTATATGTCAAGCTGCGATATGAATGATTGCATATTTTGTGCCGATTTTGACCTATACGGGACCCCTAAATTCCACTATCGCTTTTGGATTTAATTTCCGTTCCTGCATTTCAACGCGACTTTGATTATATTATGTGCATTTTCTCAGTTCGAAGTTCAGCAACGTACATTTAGTAACCTTATATCGGTCCTATATTGAAACGCGTTTTTCATTATATTAGACGCATCTTCCCTCGTAGAAGCTCGGTATCTGTACAGTGTATCAAATAAATAAATAAATAAAAAGAAAAAAACGGACTACCCTCAATAACGTTTGATATAACAATCAGCTATTGACGTTCTAGAACTCTTCTCTTAATGATACGAGAGGGTGATTTCAAATGTCCTAACTAATAACTGCAGACTACAGTTTAAGTAAGGAACTGAAACACAAAAACGTGCTTTCTCTGTATGAACATACCTTTTTTTCTACGAATTATAATTTCTTACCCCAAAATATAGGGGATAACCGCAATCTGATGGACCCAATAGTTTGGTCAGGAGACTGTTTCAGTGTTTGGTTAATGTTAGTTTTAAATTTTGCGTATTTCGCTAAATCTTGATAATTTTGTAAGTAAATTGAAAATTTTTTATACACAATTATAAAATTCGCTTATCCAAAGATAATTTCATGCAAAAAAATAAATTTTAGTTAATATGCATTATTTTTTATCATTTTATGTAGGAATAATTAAAAAGATTTTTATTGTAAGGTATGCAATTTTTTACAGTATTTTAAGGAAGGTAAAATCGGTCGAATAGTTCCTGAGAGATTGAATTTTAAAAAAAAAGAAGATATTTAAATTTCGATATTTTAGGAACTATTAGACCAATTTAGCTAGAATTTTGTCTTTTGCTACATAAAATCACATGCTTTGAAATGGTGCAAAAATTGTATACCTTACAATTCAAATTTTTTTTCACCATTCTTAAATAAAATTTAAAAAAAAAAATCAATATTTTGAAAAGTTAACTTTTGCATGGAATTATCTTTGGTAAACGAATTTTATAATTGTGTGTAAACATTTCTTAAATCACTTAAAAAATTTCTAGATATGGCGAAATACGCAAAAATTAAAATTTGCACGAAGGGGTCTAAACTTTGGAGTGCTCTCCTACTATGGGAAATATAGTCAAACTATTGTGACTATATTTCCCATATTCCCCCTATAATTTGGGGGTCAGAAATGTATCGAAAAAAAATATGTTTATTCAGAGAAAGTACATTTTTGTGTCTGATTTTGTTACTTAAAATATCGTCTACACTCATTAATTAGTATATTTGAAGTCACCCCCTCAAGCTATTAAGTCCTAGAACGTGAATTAGATCAAAAGTTATTCAGGGTGTTCCATTTTTAATAATGCCATTGTAATATGATAACATTTTCGTATGACTTTTACACATTTAAATGATAGTTAAAACGAGAAACTATGCTCATAATGTCAGTCTCATGTTAAGTCATTATTTAAATAAATATAATTGCGATAGTTCAATTCACATATATACTTTATTTGCGTATGATTTTTTTAAAAGTGTTTTTATTAGAGTTTCGAATTTATGAAACGTGTGACTACATATCATCGTGTAAAACAGCAAATTTAGTAAACCATTTCTTCAGTTTTATGAGTATCAAACGTGGTAAGGTGAGCAGAAAGTCAAATGACGTGTATGTAGATATCCCGAGCCAGCAACCTAAAAATCCACCAATGGTGCTGAAGAGTTCAACATTCTATAAACAAAAAAGGAAACAAATTAATTCTCATTTCAATAAATAAAATTTATTTTTATGAAAGAAATACTTTTTAAACATGTGAGAAGAAACAATTTTTAATGAGAATATGAATTCGAAAAGACATTCGAATTACACGAACAATGAAACACTCTTTATTATTTAGGGGAATTTCTATCCACACTCCCGTAGTAAATTGATCGTTAAGACGCTGTTTCCAGGAGAACACCGAAGTCAAGCATCACTGGTTACGGTTAATGCTCGTTTGGGTAACAATTTGGATCCTTCTGAGACGGGACCGAGGGTGTGGAGTATTGGTTCTCGTTAAACTGTTCCGCTCGACTTCGCGTGTAGGTCGTCGGGCTGCCAAAGTGGAGATGCCTTACCCTCTGCCTAGGATCAAAATTGTGATGGCATGTCTCCCTATCATCTTCATGGATGTTTTCCAGACCGTCGCCAATAGCCCATTGTGCAGGTACTGCTCTAATGTGAGGTAAAACTACAACTATACAAACAAATTTGTTACTGAGAAAACTTTGTAAAAAGTTTTTGTTTCATCGGGAACAATAAATCCTTCTAGGCAGAAAAAGAAATACACTTTATCGATGGATGAACAAAAATTTTAATGAGGGTATGCATTCATAAAGGGAGACGGTATAGCTAGTAGAGTGTTGGACCCTATCTCCGAATGGCCGAAGACTCCCCGTGTACAAAATGGTGGCTGGTTCACGCTAAATATGTCGAGATCACAAAGTTCTCTAATTTCCCATAACAAATCAGTACCTCTGTGGGTACTGGATCGAAGATTAATCGTGCTCTGGTGTAAGTCAAAATTACGATCTTTAGATGGATGGTGTGTGGCAAAGAAAAAAGATATTACCCTTAATAACTTTCGTTCTAATGATCGGAATTTCACTTACTAAATGCCAATCTTAATGGTTTCTGGGGTTGACCTCAAATACGCTGATTGTTTAGTACTTACTATTAATTAAGTTACGAAATCGGATACAAAAATGTACTTTCTCTGAATAAACATAATTTTTATTTTTTATTTTTACAAATTTGGACTTTTAATCTTCAAAATGTTAAAAACTAATTAAGCAATTCAAAAAAAATTTCACCGACTCATAAAACTCATTTACCCAAAGATTATTTTATACAAAAAATAATTTTTAATAATTATTTATAATTTTTAATTATTTAATCAAAATGAGGATGAAAAAATGTTGAATTATAAGGTATGAATTTTTTTATACCATATTAATCAACATATTTTTCTATTAAAAAATTAACTCTTTCAACTATTTTTATTTAGCAGAAGCTGAGAAGAATTAAAATTAATTATTTTTAAAAAAATAATTTGGTGGCAAAGAAGAAATTTTAAAGGGGCGATTAATATTAAAATGTGATAAACTGAAGAGGGACTTGACATCGTGCGCGCAGCGTAAAATTTCATTCATATTTTTTTCGCTAATACCTGATTGCTGATCTTTTTTTTTTAAACAATAAAATATGATGTTTCTTTTTCAGTCATCTAAAAATTGATTTGCAATTTAGTAACGAAATTTGAATAAAACATTTTATTGAATAAAAAACATTTTATTCAACGAATGTCGAGTTTTATAAAAATCATGCTTCTGTTAGAATATGATTACACAACAGATAGTGCTTATTTAATGTGATTATATTTTATTTTTTGAGTTTGTTTTCTCAATAATTGATACAATTTCAATAATACAACTACGTATGCATAGATTGGGAGTATTATATTTATCAATTTCTTCAGTATATATTTTATAATTATATTAATTCGATTACGTAATCAAAGTTTTAAAGCATCTTAAAATTTCTCAACATATTATACATCGTCTTAATCTTAAAATAAATTTTTTAATCACCTGTCCGGTAGAGTTTCGCCGTTTTACCAATGATTTAAATAAATTTTAAAATTTTTAAAAATCTTATTCTTTAAGCTACTACGTATATTATTTTTTGATTATTATGCTTGATTAATTTTTTAGTACTTTAATTTAGGTCTTCTTTAAAGTAAAGTTCCTTTTTTAAATTATTGTTAAGTTTTTTTAAAAGAAAACTTAGAATTATTGTCTGCTAGCTAGGAATAAGACCTTGTTAAGAAATTAACAACATCCCGCTGTTTAAATTTATTTGATGCAAAACAGCTGATAATTTACTAAGCATACTATTTTTTTCGAAAAAAGAATAAAAATTATAGATTATCTTTTTTGTTTCTTGTGACTTCAACATAGATCATTTAAAATAGTGTTTTATAAGTCACTACAAAGAGTATAAAGATACTGAACATAAAAAGCTGTCGAATACGTAACCAACATTTTTAAGCGTCTTAAAATATCTCAGTATCTTAAATGTCGTCTTAACATCTTAGTGTATGCAGCAGAAATTCATTTTTTAATTATCTGACCACATGTGATTCACAGAACTATCCAACTAATTATTTCATTATACCTTTTACTTTTGCTTTATGATATCATGCAGTTTTTTTCCCGGATAATATACTAAACTATTCTGTTTAGTTTTTAACTTTAGCAATATTCCCAAGATTTTATTATAGTATAATTTGTTGTTCAGAAAATGCCTTATTTTGTTAAGCAGAAAATACTAAAAAAAGGAAATTTGTTAAAAGATTCCAAAGCCGTGCCAATTTTTGAATAATCTGATTAAAAAAAAAAACATACAATAAAAAATACGCAATTTTCGAACTTATTTTGATGAATACAAGAAATTTCCAGCGAGAAAGTTGACATACTTTTTACAGAAACTGTGAAAACTAATCTTTCCTATATTTCGTCAAAAGAGGATAAGAATGATATTGCTCCAAGGGACCTACTCAATGATTTCGTTATTTCTAGAACGAAATCTGTTTGATCGAAATAAATTATTTCTTGAAAACTAAAACGAGAAAAAAATTAACTTTTATTATTTATCTAAGCTTATTCTATTAATTTAATGATAGCGGTATCAAGGTTAAGGATATGCGATGGAAGCCCCGTTTACTATTATAGCATAAATGCATTAAATCATATAGCTTGAATAATTTATTTTAAGAAAATTATTTAATAATTTTAAGCAAATAAGGGTGTAAAAATAAACTCGATCGAAATACTCATAAAGTATACCCGAAAATATATGTAGAATAAACTTTGGCTAAAATATCGATCAATAAAAAATACCTTTTCAAACAACTTCGAGAAGAACTGACTTGTTTGAAATAGCTGTCCTCGTAACTATTTATTTTAGATTCCTGGTGCTAGGGGACATTCATTTTCACATTCGACTTTTGAAATTTCATTTGCAACCTGAATTTTTTTATGTCCTTAAGAATGTTTAAGGCTTGCAGCAAAAAGAAAAAAATTGTAATTGATTTTTTTAGAAAGTAATGAATTATTATTTTTTCAATCTAAGGACCTATGCCTATTTCTTACTTAAAACTTATTTTAATATCGAGTGAAATAATTTAATACGCTGTGTTACTAAATAGATAATCCCAAGAAACTGAATCGAAAATATAAAATCTTCATCGATTTAAAAAATAATAGATAATAATAAAAATAGACATGTTTTGAGCTTTCAATAATAAAAGTCACTAGTTATTCAAGCTTGACAAGTTTTGAGAATGGGCGATTATATTTGAACGCTCGAAACATGTCGACTTTTACTTCCCTCTTCATATTTTTTGAAGCCAGTTGAGTTTTTATCATCAATTATACTGTTTTACATTTGAGACTTGATCATTATTCTGTTAAGGATTTTACGCTCTTTAAAGTAAGCTCATGAATTTAAATATTTTAACAGGATTCACGCGATCTTTAAAAACGGAAGAAAAGCGTTGCATCAATATTGTAAAAGTTATCTTTAACTTTAAAATTAAAATTTTGAGGCCAGATACTTTGAGTTAATGAAAATGAATGTTTTAACTTTAAGTTTTTGTGCCCCAATTTCAGTATCTTAAGGATCTTACGAGCTCTGTTTAAAAAGAGAGTATCGTATCAGATATATATATATATATATATATATATATATATATATATATATATATATATATATATATATATATAAGAAAACAAGAAAAAAATCATAGCAGCTGTATTTGGTGGTAAATGTAGCTTATCGTAATTGAAGAACATGTTGTGGGACATTTGCAAATGTAAGTTTCAGAATGTATCGAAACATGAGGATGCTATTTGCAAATCATCTTTATGCAAAGAAAACCATAGGCTAAATACCAAGCTGAATGAAGCGATTTTTAAGGCAATAAACCATACAATATGCAACATATTATATCTTATTCTTAAGCATAACATATTTCGATGTTTTTAAAACGTGTTTTAAATAGTTAACAGTGCGCATGCGTTGCTATGGCGATCGCTGCTGTTAAATAATTTTCTTAGAATTCTTTTTTTTTCTTTTAATTTTGTTATGCATTAAGTTGGTGAGTTTATTTTTGAGATATGGGACTAGAGAGATCCCTTAAATACTTCTTGAGTTGTGCATTAAAGAGAATTTCGTCATTTGAACGATCTTTTTGTTTTTATTGTTTTTATTGTTTTAATTAAGGGGGGACCCCACCCTGAATATTTAAAAAATTCGAAAAAAATTTATTGCATTTTTCGAATCTTTGTACCCTTCCTAATGTCTATCTAAAACGATTTCTCGGTACCTAACTGCGTTTGGAAGTTATACTGGAAAATACAGAGTTATCGCTAAGCAGGTAGAAAGGCCCGTTCGGCCGGATTAGGAGGGGCGACATTCTTTTTGTGTCTCATCCATTCTGTTGACTGTATATAGAAACTTATTGTAGGCATTTCATTTATCGAACATTATATATATAAAATTAAACGTTTTCCCCTACCATAAGTCAAAACTTTAAACGCGTTTTTCTCAAAACGCTCTTTTTTTGACCTGGCCTAACGTTATTCTCATGATCTATACAACGAAATAAGTTGTTCTTTATTTTAAATTACGTAAAAATATATTGTTTAGAAAGTAGCATAGGATTTTTTTTTATATTTTTAAATTTCGATTTTATATTAGTATTTTAATGAATTTTCTTTTAATGAAAAACTTAACTTTTTTTTAAAGTTGCCGCCATTTTGGTAATTTTGCGAATATCAAAAAACCGCTATGATACTTTTTAGATAATGCCCTTATGTTTCAGAAAATCTAAACAAAATCGTTTTCCTATGTTTCAGGACTTCTAAATCCATGAGGCCAGTGAGGTGCTACTTTTTGATGACCAGCCACACACGGAGCTGCCACCAACTTATTTTTTATTATTTTGTAAAAGAAAATTTTTTAAAATAGACTTCAATTGTAGCTAAATAACATAAAAAAACAAGGAGTTTCTTCATTGTCTCTATTACTTAAAAAAATTCAAGAAAAACGTTAATATTTTACCATTTCAAGGTGGGGTCCCCCCTTAAGTATCAGAAATTTTAACCTACAGTTCAAACTGGATCGTTTTCAATACTAATTCAGGTGAATATCACAAATGAAAAGGGTCCAAACTGATTGACATAGTCCCAAAATTTAGAGTTGAAGCAAGAAAAAAATGGTGCCAAGGCCTAATCTTATCGAAGCTGAAAAAGCCAAAGAGCGTAGACGGGAATACCTTAAGCGTTACACGCAAACGGGAAAATGAAAGGATTCCGTTCGCAAACGGAAAAAGCACGTAAGCCATAAAGCCCGTCCCTCACAAAAGTACCAAAGTAGTTTAGAGAATTGAACCCTGTCGAAGAGCGAATGATGACTCTTCGAACTCTTTTCATGCAAATACGAGAACTGGGTGTTGATCACCAGTTATTGATAAAAAGATCCATTGTCAACATACCCAATAACTTTTACAAGACCGTAGATTGTCTTCCACGCAATATAAATGATTCATTCATTATTCATGTAAAATTAAAAAAAAACCTAGCTTTCAAATCATATTTCATGTATGAACTTGTGAATCCGAAACGGGTGCATGATGCCGCTTACAATCTCCATCAAACACCATTGTACCAATCCGAAAATGTTAATATTGATATCAATTGGCTGTTCAATGTCTACTCAGGCATCAAAAGAATTTACACAGAATGTGTCTGAGCTGCATTCAAATATGTATGCGAAATTATGTACCGAGCAGTTCTGGATTAACAGTTAAAGTTGTTCAAGATGAAAACACAATAAAGTTTCTTTTCCAAAAAAAAAAAAAAAAAAAAAAAAAAAAATTAAAGTTTCCAGTTTCTTTTGTTTGCCTTGTAAGAATACTTGTCTTGTGTATTGGAAATCAATATTTCGTTTGTCTGTATTCTTTTATTTTTTTATTTGCATTATTTGTATTGAAATATTTTAGCAAAAATAGGCCAAAAACAGTATATATTTTTAAAATTTAATTTACTTAATGTACTACTAGCTGAATAAATTTATAAAATCATTATTTTTAACAAAATTAAAGCTTTCAACAGTTTTGAAAATTTAATTTTTAATTACATTTTAAACTTTAAAAAATTAACCAAAGCTAAATATGAAAAAAATTGTTTAATATTTAATGCAAGGTAAAAGTTGGGAATTCCTAATTATTGTAACTATTATTGATATCAAGTGAAAATAATAAGTTTGTTTATTTATTTCAATTTATTTATAGTCAGAGCTTAGCAACCGAGAAAAATTAAGTATTTCTCTTTTGAATGAGTCTATGGGTTATCTTAAAAGATTCTTTTGCGGCGGCGACTTTCGTTGGCTGTTTTCTGGACTATCGTCAAAAATAAATATCTTTATGGTGACCCAATTTTGTTTGAAAATTTTTTGTATCACTTTCTTGTTGAATATTAAAAAAAGCCCTTTTCAAATACTATCTCAATCTAATTAATTTTCGTACACCACCCCCATGCTAGATTCGGCACACCACCAATAAGACCGGGCCGTGATTACACAATTTTCATTATCCTATGTGTACATAATTTTCATGATTCTACCTTGTTTGTACCTATGTGATGTCTTTTTCTAATTTCTGCTATTCGTTTTTCTGCGAGACTAAATTTATGAACCTTTCTTTATGTGGAGCACACATGCTCAATGAAAATAAATTAAATACGAAAATGAGTTTAGTGGTTTATAAATTAAACTATTTGTCAATAAGATGTATGTAAATAAATATAAAGAAAAATAATCTTTACACAACTAATAAATCATAATGAACAAATAAGTTAGTTATTCGAAAAAAACTAAAAATGAAAAGTTTTCCTCCAAGTTTTTATACTTCCAGAAAAAATTAAATGGTAAGATTTCTTACCAAGTCGCTATAATGAATTAAGAATACGTACCATAAATTGTGGTTTGTGTTCAAATATAAGCACTTCGGGTTCTGTTATTAATATATCCACTTCTATCAATTTCCTGGAAAACAGAATGTAAATAAATAATAAAAAACATATAAATATATTTTTGAGTAAGATTGTTTTTCGGTAATTGTCTTACTAATACTTGGAAAATCCATTCTCAGAAGGAGTGAAAATATGCAGCCATGGTTTCAGTTAGGTCTTGTTGACCGTTTAAAAACAAAATTAACCTAAAATTTTTGCTACTTTGAGTTTATAGTTCGCTAACGTTTCTAAACTATTTTGTGGAATCTGGATTAGTTTGCTTCTTTGCAATGTTCGTGCCGATTTTCAATAGGTGGAGCTCCTAGAGGTCAGAAAAAAATATTCAAAATGCTTCAAAATTTATACCTTAGAATAAATGTCTTGTTTTTACAAATGGTTCGTTAAATTTTCATGATCACAACAAAGATTTGGAAACCTACTGCGTAAATAGTAATCTGATACATGCTAGCTGAATATTCTCTATATTAAAAGTGCAAAATTTGGAAAACTTTTTGAAAAACTTGGAAACAAAATTTGGAAAACTGTTTTGACGAGTTGTTTAAAAACATTAAAATATTTTTGGCTGGGCCACGAGCACTGATGAAAGAAAAGCAGTGTGATCTATCCGGGAGACTTAATATTTCAAATAATGAAAGTGTGATATATTCAAACTATAGTTGTGTAGCCGCGGTGGCTCAGGGAATAGAACGTTCGCCTTCCAATGAGGTGAATCGTGTTCGATTCCCAGTGATGCTTCCGCTTCTGTCTTGCACCGAACACAGGGCTGTCGTAAAATATCCTCGGTGGTAGACGGATCATAGATTAGAGCTCCCTTCCGTCAGACTAAATTTGAGAGGTTTTCGTGGTTTAGCTCTCCGTGTAACGCAAATGAGGGTTTGTTCCATCAAAAAAGAAGCAAATTTCTCTCAATACGTGACAAGGCTACTGCGTTGAATATTGGTAGACCCAATATTGGATCGGCTGCTCAACGACGGTTTTAAAACTTTAGTTAGTTGTGATGAGGACTAGAAATAATAAATAAGTTTGAGAATTTAACATTTCAATTTAAATACAAAGTTTCAAAAGGTTCGCAAATTGTTTTTAAAGTGGTGACAAAATTTATGGTATTGATCATTCTTGATTACTACTACCACAAGTATTTGGAAACTCAATGTATAGTCCGATATATGCTGTATGAATGTATCTAAATGAATGTGGTTGCGAAATTACGAAAACTTTGAATTGTTTTGATGAGTAGTTTGTTACCTCTTGAATAATTTGGGTGGACATTTAGGAACGCTATTTAAGAATTTAATAGAGTCTACCGCATTTTTTATTATGTGACATTTTACATGACTGTTCTACTTTGCTTGTTTGAAACAGAAATTAATCTCTGGTTTAGAGATTAATATTGAAAATTAATGTACATGTTTGGGCAGAGCTGTCTGAGCTCCGGAAAAATGAAAAAAAGAAAATAAAGTAAAAATCAGTTCGTTTCTCTATTGTTTTTTAAAAAGATTAAAATATACTTAACTTTCAAGACTTATCAGAAGTATTATGTTGAGATTAACTTATTAAAAATTCAATACTGTTTCTTATCTAGGTTAAAGTAAGTTATGGTGGATGGTTATTAGCTAAAAACAGGACTGCCAATTTTCCACGCATTGTGGGAAAATTTCTTCTAATAGTAGCAAATCCATGTTACTATTAGAAGTAATAGTATTTCTTCTTTTAGTAGCATATGACTGACTAGTAGCAAATTGTATGTTTTAATGTATGATTCATTGTTAAATAAATATGATTTTAAGGTATTTTCCACACCATGAATCGTAAAATCATTTTCTTTTACTTAATAACCTTCTTTTAAAGAAATGTAGAAATGAAATGTTTGTATTATAATTTTTTTTCTCACTTTCCAGAAATACAAACAGTCCGTAATTAGGCTTAGTCGACAAAATCTAAGAGTGTTACATCTTTCAACGGTTGGGTTTTAATTAAAAAGCATGCAAAATCTTCGAAAACGTAATTAACTTTTGAGACCTTGATGGGCAAAAAAAGCTAGTCTCAAAAAGCTTAAAGTAAATTTTAAAAAAATGCCGATTTCATTGATTGGCTGGTGGTAGCACTTGGAAGCAAATAAAAGTTACTATTTTTTGTAAAAAATATCTCTTCAAAATATCAGAATTATAGCTAAGTATCCTTTGCCATTTTAATGCCATCGAATTTGGATTGTTTCATCAGCTTCTGGTTGATATCATTGATCCTTCCACAAAGGAGTGGAATGTAATTGTGACCAAAATATGGATTTATTGAGACGGTAAAAAACATCAACTTACAGTAATTATATTACACACTTTAATGACGTTATTTAAATTTTTATTGCATTGCAACTAAAAGGTTTAAGATGCTTCAACTCTTATTTAAGATTAAGATTTTACCCATTTAATTCGAGAATGGGATACTTGCAAGTGACGTAGTGTGGGTATCTCGAGCCTGATTGGTTTATAAAACTTGGCATTTGTTTAAGTTAGCAACTGTTCTTTTCCTTCTATTTCGAGTAAACAAGCCCGTCAAGTATCAATTCTCTTAAGTGAAACATTCTAAATTCTTTCACAAAGATTCTTTCTCATAGATTTCAATTCTTTCACTATATATTTACACAGTGACATAAGACAAAGAAAGGCATGAATCCATGTGGAACATAAACAAATTGCATTGAAATTGCCAGGTACACAAAACAAAAATATATTGTATCATGGTTACAATAAAATACATAAACAAATAATAAATCTAAGTTAAGTAAAAGAAATAGACGAGAAAGAATGATATTTCAACTAGTTCGGTGCGCGATACAGCTCTATATATAATTAACTTATTGTTATTTAACATTCTAACTTAGAGAAACTAGTACTTCTAACGAAGAGAAACTTAGCCCAGCTTTAATACACCATTTTGCTGATAAAGATTAGCTGGTGCTGACGTCATAGGTCACGTATGTGAGTATGGAAAGTCTTCTTTCTCTTGAAGTTCAAGTATCCAATTGTATTTTTTTCTATTGGTGAAAATTAGATTTTCAGTTTTTAAAAATAAGAAATTTAAATTATTTTTAAAACTCAATATTGTAATTCTGCAAACTTTAATTTCTAGGAAAAGTAAATAAAATAATAAACATAAACAATTGGACTCAGACCTCGGTGTTGTTGTCATAGTAGTTGATAAGTAGCAATGCTGGCATCATTATGATTTGTTGACATATGTGTTGATCCCAACGATGATATAATCACTGAGTTGTTAGCATATAGACATCTATAGTAGTATCTGTACTGTGGTATTGACACGTGGTGATATCATTACTGATATTTTTATAAAGGTGTTGACAAGCATTGATATCAATAGTGAAGTCATCATTCTCATGTAGATATCAGTATTGATATAATTACTGCAATTAATGATATCAACAGTGTTAATGTGATACCTTAGTGATGTCAGAAAATTTATATTGATAAGAGTACAATTTTGTATTGATTTGTGGTGACCATTTTTTGCAGAGATATCCCACTAAATTGTTATCTTTTTTAATTTAGGTTACCTATTTGTTTCCTTTTAATTGTTGAAATTACCATTTAATTTTCTAAAAACTCTACGATCCATACATAGTTTTTAATTTAGAATAAAAATGAAAAATATGCATATTTAAAAGTACTTACCTTTGGTTTTGATCGGTTCTCTATGCAAACAAAATAAAATTTTAATGATTGAAAGAAAATCTACCAATAGTTTAGAAAAAATAGAATTCTTTCAAATACCTTATAAATGAATGCAGACGATTCTTCTACACGGATATCATAGATTCGTTTTCTAATTAAAGAATAAAATAAATCACACACAATTCAAAACTAAAAACATTGAACTGAAAAAGTTCTAATTTGTTATATCTATATAATTGCATCTATCCGATCAGATATAAAGTTTTTACATTAATCGAAATTATATTCTATATTTATACACAAAATGGGTAATAATATTGGATGGAAAAAAATTTTCTTGCATTAATACAAGTACGTAAATTTACCTGATTTGGGTGTGGGAATTTAAAATCTGTAATTTTTTTAATTTCTAAACGAGGCAGATTTTTTTTTTCAAAATGATCCTTTTAGATTAGTTGTATTTTTTCCGAAAGTACGAGTGAATTCCAGCCGAGGAATAAATTATAAAATTGCTTGTAGAGAAAAACTGATTTTCAGATTCGAAATCAACGTTGTAAAAATATGTAAGATCCGTACAAAAATCTCATCTAACAGAAAGGAGAAATGTTTTCTAGTGTAGCACACATTTCATCCTGGGAAGTTCTAGAAACATTCTATTTTTTTTAAAGTTTTTGTGAAATGACAATTAAGTCAATCTTGTTTTGAGTTTTTGCTAACATTTAAAAACTTCACTAACAACATCGCAAGTCTCATATATTTCTTTAAATTGTTTGCGTATAGCCGTGGTTAAAATTATTTGAAATCAATTTTATTAAGCCGTGAAATTTGTACCACTTCTAATATCAGGAAAGAAATATGCAGACTATAAAAAAATATTAACACATTGCTTACCGACAACTTTTCTGAAAATTACCCCAAGTGCCCGGCTATTGTTTTGAAAGCGGATGTGGAAAAAAAACATTATAAATAAACTTTAAAAGCTTTTAATTTTTAATGTCGTATGATAAGCATGGGTGAAAGCCCTTATAGCAAGACGGAAAAGAACAAAAACTGGTACGGAAAAGTGTTCATTCCAGCATTTTTTTCGAGAAAAATAAAATATCTGTAACTATCAAGATTCTTTTATAATTTAAGCATATATATATAAAACTGCTCCTTTTCCCAGATAAAGTAAATATTGTTGAATAATTTAAAAAAAGAATAAGTAAACTCCTCCCGAAAACTAGCTATAACTAAAATGGTTTTACTACCAGTCTTTCTTCTTTTCCGTCTCGCCTTCACACCCGATGATAAGTAGTATAACAATCACGTGTAATGGCACACCACATGGGTGAAAGCCCTTATGTGGAGGTATGATTTTTGAGAGAAATGAGTAGATACATTACTTTTAATAAAATTTATATAATAAATAGTTTGGAATAATAATAAATTAAAATATATTCGAACAAGCAACGATAATAACAAAAGCAGAACGTTAATATATGCAATATATGAAAACGGAGAAGAATTAAGAAAGAGAAAAGAAAACATTAGTTTTTTCTGTTCTTCGTTGCTAGGGGATACAGGAGTGGCAGCGTTGAGTTGTAGTAGGCAGGTCACCACAGTACTCCCCCTCCAGTGCTAACGATACCTTTCTTACAAATACTTCGGATTGAAGCGTACTCTACGTCCCGAGCGTGTTGTTGTCGTAGCATTTGTTAAGTCGGACGTCGTGGTTTCAGTCGATGTTGATGACGCATGTGGTACAGGGGCTTCAGGTTTCCAGATGAATGCCGGTTTGAGGCGGTCGATATTAACATTAATTTCTTTTGCGTTTATTAAAATTTTGAATGTTTTTTCGTATCGAGCTAGTACTTGATGTGGTCCTGAAAATTTTGGTGCAAGAGAAGGCTTTGGAGCATCACATCTGAGAAAAACATGAGATGAGTTTCTAAGTTCTTTGTGTACGAAGACAGTTTGTTTGCAATGAGCGCTGGTAGGAACTGGTCGTAATTTTGACATGCAGTTTCTAAGTTGATGCACGAATGTAGAAGGATCATTACAGTCAGGTGGATTGACTGAATGTACGAAATCCCCTGGCAAACGGAGAGCAGTACCATATACCAGTTCGGCAGAAGAGGCATTCAGATCCTCTTTCAACGCTGATCGAAGACCTAGAAGTACGGTAGGTAACACCTCAGTCCACTGTATTGCAGTGTGGCATCGAATTGATTGTTTTAAAGAGCGATGAAATCTCTCGACAATTCCATTGGAACTTGGATGGTAAGGACTGGTTCTCACTTTGTAAGTGCCTAAATACTTAGCTAGCGACGTGAAGAGTTGGGATTCGAACTGACGCCCCTGGTCAGTAGAAATCTGTTCCGGAACTCCAAATCGGGAAATCCAAACAGTGTAAAATGCATTCGCTACAGTACTAGCTGAAATATCCACTAAAGGAACGGCTTCGGGCCAGCGAGTAAATCGGTCAATGCAAGTAAGGAGATATGAATATCCATTTGAAGGCGGCAATGGTCCGACCAAGTCGAGATGCACGTGATTGAACCGAGATGATGGCAAATTAAAATTTTTAAGTGGGCTGATGGTGTGCCTGACAATTTTAGATCGTTGGCACTCTAAGCATGAACGAGTCCAGGTAGCTATGTCCTTTTGCATACTAGGCCACACGAAACGTTGTTGTATCAGTTTCCTTGAAGCCTTGATGCCAGGATGTGAAAGACGATGTAATTGACTAAAAACTGCTTGTCGAAACCCAGGGGGAACATAAGGTCGAATTCTCGAATCCTGAACATCACAATAAAGTGATTTTCCCGGTGTCAGCTGCATAGGTTGCAAGTTCAGATTGTTGGTAGATTTATTTTTCAAGAGGGTTTGTAGTTCTGTGTCCTGATATTGTTCATCCGCAAGGGCAGAAAAGTCAATTGGCGACGGAATGGCTAATTCTTCGATACGAGACAAGGTGTCTGCTACGATATTCTGTGAACCCTCCACATAACGGATATCTGTTGAAAACTGGCTTATGAAGTCAAGGTGTCTCATTTGACGAGGGGAGGCTTTATCCGAACGCTGTTGAAAAGCATAGGTTAATGGTTTGTGATCAGTGAAAATCATGAAAATGCGTCCTTCTAGCATATGTCGAAAATGCTTTACAGCTTCATAGATTCCTAATAATTCGCGATCGTAAGTGCTGTATCTGGTTTGGGCAGGTGAGAGTTTTTTAGAAAAATATGAAAGTGGTCTCCATGTTTCTTGATCTTTCTGTTGTAAAACTGCTCCTATACCTGTTGTCGATGCGTCAACGTAGAGTGATAATGGTTTAGATGCTGAAGGATATTGCAAATTTGTTGCGGAAATTAAATCATTTTTACATTTTTGAAACGCATCGCGTGAGTCTGTGGTCCAGTTTATAACACGGTTGTCATTTTTTTTTTTGCTTCCAACCAAAAAAGAATTTAGAGGTGCTTGCATGGTCGCAGCATGAGGTAGGAAACGTCGGTAAAAATTGAGCATGGCAAGAAATCTTCTCAAGTCCTTTACTGTAGATGGTTCGGGCATCTCGCGGATAGCGGTGACTCTATCTGAAAGGGGTCGAACGCCATCAGCGGAGATTTCATGGCCAAGAAAGGATACTTTTTGTTGGCCAAAAACACATTTGGAAGGATTGAGACTGACACCGTAACTTTGAAACCGTTCAAAAATAGTTCTTAAATGGGATAAGTGTTCTTGTTCTGAAGAGGAAGCGATTAAGACGTCATCAAAATAAGGTACACAAAAGTCCAGGCCGATTAGCACCTGATTAAAGAAGCGTTGGAACGTTTGAGCGGCATTGCATAAGCCAAAAGTCATAACCGGAAACTCAAATAGTCCGAAAGGCGTTATAACTGCAGTTTTTGGAATATCAGCAGGATTAACGGGGACTTGGTGGTACGCCCGCTCAAGATCAACAGTTGTAAAAATAGTTTTTCCTTCTAAGACTTGCATACAATCTTGAATGTGCGGGACTGGGTAACGATCAGGAATTGTAGCTGCATTTAACCGGCGATAATCCCCGCACGGGCGCCAGTTACCATTTCGTTTCCGAACTAGGTGGAGCGGACTGGCCCATGAACTTTTCGATGGGCGGCAAATTCCCTGTTCCATCATGTATTGAAATTCATCTTTGGCGGCTTTAAGCTTGTCTGGAGGTAAACGTCTTGGTTTAGAACAAATTGGAGGTCCGGTAGTTTCAATATAATGTAGTACATCGTGCTTGGGTTGTGAATTACCCATAACTGGGCGCGTGATTGTAGGAAATTCTCTGAGAAGTTGATGCCATGTAGAAGTATCCGAAATAAGTTTAATGTTTAAATCTTGACTATTGCGAATTTCACCCGGGTAAGATAAGTTCGTTGAAGAATCTACTAAACGGCGATTTTTAAGATTGACAAGCAAAGAAAATTTTTGCAAGAAGTCCGCGCCAATAATAGGACTTGAAACGGAGGCAACAATGAATGGCCATTGGAATTTGCGGCGCAATCCTAAGTCAATAGATATCAGGCGTTCACCAAAAGTTTGTATAGGAGTTCCATTTGCTGCATAAAGTTGTAATTTGGTAAGGCGCTTTTGTTCATGAAAATGTGGTGGCACGACAGAAACATCAGCCCCGGTGTCTACAAGAAACTTTAAACCCGAATTCTTATCGATGACGAAAAGGCGTGCAATATTCCGGCCGCTGTCGTTCACGACTTTTAGCGACGGCCCGTCTCGTTTCCCTGGTTGTTATAACGACACGGTTGGCGGCATTTGCTTGCCTTGTCTCCAAAATTGTGATGGTAAAAACAAATACCCGGAGGAGGGCTTTCATAACGTTTCCTCGAAAGGCTACGACGTGCATATCGACCACGTGATGGAGAGCGACGACGCTGAAAGGGTTCAGCTTGAATGGCTACTAATTGAGAGACCTGTTTGGACAATTCATTAATTTGAGTCTGTAATGTAATAATAACTTGATCATGAGTCTGAACTGCATGCATTTGCATTGGCATGACCACCTCGTGTATTTTATCAGCGATTTCGGACAGCTTCGTAAGAGGCTCACTACTGGCTGCTAAAATAGCTTGCATATTTGATGGGAGTCTATTCATCCACAATGTTTTAAGAATGTTGTCCGTTAGGTTACCGGCGGATAAGTCTGACATTTTAGACAACAATTGAGAAGGCCTCATATCACCTAACTGTAAATCTTGCAATAGTTGCTTGATTTTAACTGTCTCGGATTCTGCATAAACAGAAATTAATTTTTCTTTCAAAGATTTGTATTTTTCCGTCGCCGGTGGACTCAAGATAATTTCACGAACTGATTGAAGTACTTCTGATTCTAAAGCGGCGATCGCTGTATAAAACTGAGTTTCGTCAGCAGTAATGTGGCTCAATTTAAACTGCGCATCCAGTTGAATGAACCATAACGATGGGTCTTGGCGACAAAATGGCGGAGGCTTAACTGCAACGCGCGCCAATTGTGAAGAAGCATTGTTGTCAACCATTTTAGATTAGTCAAATATACACAATAACACAGAAAAAATAATCAATATACGTATATAGCGACACAGCTTCTTGGTACTTTAAATAAGATAAATTGGCGACTCAGATTCAACACGCCAGATAAATTAATCATTCAATAAATAAGATCAGGTAAAATTCTGACAGAAATATGTTGACTCACTGGACTGAGGCAAACTTCTTCAAATCACAGCTAAAATGTCTTACTTGCATTTCATCACACTTGACAACTTATTGTTACTCAAGATTTTGGCATATGAACTCCATATTCGTACAACATTGCAGGTTGCGATTCGTAATAAATCCGAGGTCACCAGTTTGTGGAGGTATGATTTTTGAGAGAAATGAGTAGATACATTACTTTTAATAAAATTTATATAATAAATAGTTTGGAATAATAATAAATTAAAATATATTCGAACAAGCAACGATAATAACAAAAGCAGAACGTTAAATATATGCAATATATGAAAACGGAGAAGAATTAAGAAAGAGAAAAGAAAACATTAGTTTTTTCTGTTTCTTCGTTGCTAGGGGATACAGGAGTGGCAGCGTTGAGTTGTAGTAGGCAGGTCACCACACCCTTATATAGCAAGACGGAAAAGAGAAAAAACTGGTACGTAAGACATTTCATTCCAGCATTTTTTTCGAAAAAAATAAAATATCTGTAACTATCAAGATTTCTTTTAAAATTTTAGCATATATATAAAACTGCTACTTTTCGAAGATTAGGTAGATATTGTTGATTAATTGAATAAAAAGAATAAACAAACTCCTCCCCAAAACTAGCTATGACTGAAAAGGTTTCACTACCAGCCTTTCCTATTTTCCGTCTCGCTTTCACCCCTGGCACACCACAAGTTTTGCAAATATATCAGGTTTCGTAAAGTTATAATAAATTGGTAGAGATTTAAATAGTAAAACTTGAAAAGTAAGGAAAATTACGCTCACTTTTTAAAATAGCCACCACGAGATCACTGCTAAATGATTGCTATAACTCGTGACCAGTCACCAACGCTTGGTCACGAGTAAACTAGTGACCGGTCACCAACGCTTGGCAACGAAAACACGAGTTAACTCGTGACCGGTCAGCAATGTGTTAAGAATCAGAGAGAGAGTACCGAACAATAAGACAAGTCCGAAAGAAAATCTAAAACATATTTAGGTGTAAATTTGGTAACAAAGTTAAAAGAAATAAATGTTTACAAACTTTTTCGCATTCATTACAATTTTTTTGTAACTCGAATTACATATCTGAATAAATAAAGCAGAATGTTTATATCTATGTCTGTGTGCATAATTCTGAATTTCCGACTCCGCAATTCTGAACCGATCCGTACCAAATTTTGATGTAAATATGTTCAAAAACAAACTAGACCTAACTATCTACTTTAAGACTACGTCCATACTTCGCAAGTTGAACCCCGAAGAATTAGAATTGCTTAAGACTTGATAAATATTTTAGAATGAACCGCGGTAGCTCAGAGCATAGAGCGCTCCCAATGAGTTGACCCGGGGTCAATGGCTTTTCAATACGAATTCCGCACCTGACTAGCAGCTATCACAGTGCTGACATCAAATATTCTCAGTGGCAGACGGATCGTGGTTTAGAGTCCCCTTGCTGTTAGACTAAGCGTGGCAGGTTTTTCCCACCATGAAACGCTGGGCTAATTTCATCAGAAATTCCCCCGTTTAGGAAAGATTTCCTAAAACTCCCAGGAGTTCTTTGTCTTCTCGATTGAGTTCAAAATTACAAACTGCAAAGTTTAACATTGGTGGTCGTAAACCTAAAAGTGGGTCGACAGTTCAACAATAGTTATAAAATGTTTTAGAATAATGACCGATGGTGGCTAGGGGATAAGGCGCTCGCTTTTCAATGAATTTGCTCCCAGTGCTTGCTGATCGATATGAATTCTGCTCCCGGTTCACACCGACCACAGTGCCGACAGAAAATATCCTCAGGGGTAAACGGATTAAGGAGTCGAATCATCATACAGACGGATTAACCGTGAAAGGTTTTTTTGTGGTTTTCCTTTCCAGGGTAAAGTAAATGCGGGGTAGTTCCATCAAAAAGTCCTTCTCATAAGTTAGTTTTCCCCATCGTTTGATCCAGGAGTTTCTTTTTCTTATGAATTTCATTCAAAATTATAAGACCACGGAATTGAGTATTGATTGTCGCAAACTCAGAATTGGGTCTTCTGTTTAATACCGGTTTTAAATGTAACGAAATAAGATGTGTTATAATAGGGCGATTTACTCCTTGTAGCTCTAATAAATTAAAAATTGATTTATCGTAAGTTCTTGTGAATTATCTTTGATTTCACGAGTTAAGTTATCACAAGCAAAGTAAACGTTAATAACTACCCGATAAATGATGATGATGTGACCGAATTTCGATTTTAAATGGTGTATGAAACTACGATTTTAAAGAGTATCTCTATAAACTTAAATAATGTAAACTCAACAAGAACTAATCAAATAGAATTGATCTATTGAACCATGGAAATATTATGGTAAATTCTGAATATCTTATTTTAAATTATACTGTTTTTTTTTATAACCGTCAATGAAAAGTCGACCCATTCAGGGTTTACGACTACCAATGTTCAATTCCGTAGCCTTATAATTTTTTATCTAATCCAGAAGAAGAGGGAACTCCTTGAGCACTCCCAGAAGTATTGATTTGCTATGGGAACTTGGAGGACTTTGTGACCCCGACAGATTCGAATTCCATCGATGGCTGGTCGATACGTATTCCGCACCCAGCTAGCACCAGTGACAGTGTTGTTGTAAAATATCCTCAGTGGTGGACGAATCATGAGTTAGAATCCCCTTGTCATCAGGCTAACCTTGGAAGGTTTTCGTAGTGTTCCTCTCCAATCCTAGCAAATGCGGGTTAGCTAAATCAAAAAGTTCTCTACGAAGGCAAATTTCTCACAACACTTGATCTAGGAGTTCCCTTGTCTTCTGGATTAGATTCAAAATTACAAGGCTGCGGAGTGGAATATTAGTAATCTTATAAATTAGGTCGGCTGTACAACGACGGATATAAAATTGTAAAGTATTTTTTTTATTCTTATTGAGTCATCAAATCTGTATTCCTAAGGTTGATTTTTTTCTCAAGTGCAGATGATTTTATTTAGATCTAGGTAATTGAATATTTTATTATAATTATTAATATATTTATTATAATTTATAATTATATTTTATTATAATTATTATTATATATTAATAAAATATAGCTTTGCCTGAAGTGTAAGGCAGCTGTACCCAATTTATTTTTCTTCGATTATGGAACCCTAAATGATCAGCCTCTTTTTGTGGAACCCCAAATTGAGTTTATCGAATACATTGGCCATAAAAGCCAATTTCATAAGCCATCACTGTGCAATATAGTTTAACATAAACCTGCGTATCTAGAAATTAGTTGTTTAACAATCAAGAAACACCTATCTTCACAGCATCTTTGAGTAGGAAGCCGATTATTGCTGCCATCCATAATTCAATAAATATTTTTTACAATGGTGCGCAATTTAGCAGCTTATTTAATAAGATTGACGTTCTTGTCAAGTTTTCATTATAGTTTTTTTATATATGTATATATGAGAGTGTCGCAAACGAGAAATAAGCCTCGGAGCCCCTGTGTCCCTCGTACGGAACCCTAGGGTTACGCGGAACACAATTTGGGAACCGCTGGTGTAAGGCCCTTAAACTGTGACTTTTTCAATTTTCCTTGGGGAATGTGCCTCAAAAAATGCTCTTAATGGTGTTTTATTTTATAACCCTGGTTGAACTTTTTGGATTAAGACTATCAATTTTCAACTCCGAAACCTTGTAATTTTGAATCCAATCCAGAAGACCAGGAGATTCCTGGGTCAAGTATCGGGAGACTTCGTGAAGGACTTTTTGATGGAACTGACCCGCATTCGCGTTATTGGAGAAGAAAACCACGAAAACATCCCACGGTTAGCCTCACGACAAGCGAACTCGAACCCAACTTATGATTCGCCTACCACTAAGGATATTTTACGTCATCACTGTGGTCGGTTTAAGCCGGGTGCGGCATTCGTATCGATCAACCATCGCTGGGATTCGAATCTGGTTCACCTCATTGTAATGCGAACGCCCTGTAATTAACGTTTACCTTCTACCAATGAAAAGTTGAAACAATTCGACATTTTCGAATCACACTTAACACTTAAACTTTTATAATTATATTATGAATTAATTTTTCCATTACATTCTTATGTGTTTGAGAAGCTTTAAAAGTCAAGCTTAAGACAGTAGATACTTTTAAACGTGGATGCAAATGATCCAGCAAATAAACAAATCGTTCCAGCAAATAACAAAAAGCATAAAATTACTAGGCGTTACCATTAATTGTGCTCAACTTATAATGGTGTATAGAATGAAAAGTATCGCCCACTTTTTAAATCTACCCAAATGTGTAGGCTACGAAAAACCTACTTTTCTATCTTCCCTCAGGATAACTAACAAGCGTGGGCAGACAATCGTAAAGGAAAAAAGAAATCCCTCATAATTCTACTGATTGTGAATTTGCTAGCCACCTCTGCTAACACATTACGAAAGCGGGAGTGGCTGGATAGTAGGGTAATTTAAAACGAGTAATGAAATTTCATGTTTTAGTATAAATTTTTAAAAATTTAAAAAAAACTGGTACATATAATTTATTATTCTACGGTTTAGTTAGAAGTTCAATAACACATAGGAGGGTCATTGATTTAGTTATTTGTATAGCTTTCAATAAAGATTTACGAGATTTCTTTTATTACTCGATTGGATGTATTCTCGAGATGATCATTTCCATTGTAATAATATACAGATTCGAACAAAACATTTCTTTAAAAAAATGTATTGTAACAATTATATTTCTATCTTTACGTGATGAGATCTAGGTTCGTGATTTTCCTCGCTAGACCTTTCCCTCGCTAAGGATTTCGAATATTAGCCAGTAAATTAGCCAAATATCAAAAGTATTTACCAATTTTCAAAAGTCTTCGCCAAATGCAAATCTTAATAATTTTTTATGATTAATCTTTCCCCCATAGAAAACTATTTTACAGTACTTTGTTTATGGCTTATATGATTTGGACCCATTTCTAATTGGTTATGCGGCGCATCCGCCGAAAATTACTGTAATCGAATAAAAAAATACTGATTTGATTAGAAAAATTCATTGTGACTTCATTTTGAGGATCGAGTTAAATATATATTTTCCTTTCGAGGGGAAAAAATCATTCGCCCATACTTTAACCAAAACACAATTTCATACTCCAAATTTACGATTTTATCGCATTTGGCGAGGTAGTTTTTGATGTTTTTTGATAATTTCATTTATAATGGGTCGTAAAAATTATAATGATACTCTAATATCGCTTTCTTCGTTTAACAGTTTCGATCTTTTTTTCGTTTTTATGTTGGTTAATACTCAAAATCCGAATTCAAACAAATTTAGATATAGAAAATTTTAATAATAATTTTAAAGCTTTTTTGGCTATCGGATAACCGTTGGCTATCGGATTTGATAATCGCATCTAATGTTAATTCGAAATGAATTAATTGATTCTTCTGAATATTTTAAAATTAAATTTCAATTATTTTAAAGCAAAATCAATTCTTCGCATTAGCTCTGTTTTTGCACTGGTCAGTCATCTCTTTCGACTTGTGCAGTTCTTAATTTGTTTTCTTTCCCTCACATCGCTTAATAGTTCTTTTGTTTTATTTTTTATTAGTTATTAACTGATATTTTGTTTTATTTTGCTTGTTATTAATTGTTAGCTTGTTTTATTTGTTAGTTATCCTTTGTTAATTTATAATTTTGAAAGACATTCCTATATATATATATATATATATATATATATATATATATATATATATATATATATATATATATATATATATATATATATATATTTATATATATATATATATATATATATATATATATATATATATATATATATATTTATATATATATATATATATATATATATATATATATATATATATATATTTATATATATATATATATTTATATATATATATATATATATATATATATATATATATATATTCATATATATATATATATATATATATATATATATATATATATATATATATATATATATATATATAATTTTGGGGCACACACACAGAAGTGCGCGTCACAGTGGTTGAGAATCACAGTACTAGACTGTACGCCTAGCCGAGTCAGTATCCTTTCTCTTTGAGTCATGACAGACCGATGAATCAGTGAGTGCCCACAAGGCAGGTACTGAGTAATCAGAACAACTCTAAGTATGTGAGTGAACAAAAATGCAAAACCCTGTTGGTCGAAACGAGCATTTTTTTTAAATCGTGGAATCAGATTCTATTATGAAAATGCGAGGAGAGGATTAAATGTTAAAGCATCGCTTTCACAATAACATAAACAGAATCTTGATTTCTACAATTTATATATATATATATATATATATATATATATATATATATATATATGTGTGTGTATATATTACGCTCATTCTCAGCTTAACTCATCCAAAATCAAGATCTCAAAAGTGCCTACGACCTGGAAAAATTATTAAATGATAATGAAAAATTAATAGATAAATAAATGATACCAATGGCATTCCTGCGAACTTTTACTCTATTCATAGAGGACATTTTTCAAGTGGCAGTGAGAGGATAAATGAGTGAAAATTATAGGCAAAATATTTTTTTTTCCGCCATAACCAAAACCTTCATTTGTATGTTAGTTATACATTTATTCAAGTCAGATTATGTTCAATTTATTTATTTGAATTATTTATATGAACACATTTGTATGTTTGTTTGCATTTATGCATGCCAGATTATTTTCAATTTATTTTTATTAATTATTTATAGAAATTATATATATAAATTAATTATATAAATACATTTGTAAGTTGTCTCACGTATTTTTGCAGGTCAGATCATGTTCAATTTGTTAGAATGAAATAACGATCAAAATCTTCAAAAAAAAAAAAAAAAAAAAAAAAAGAGGAAAAGAGTAAATTTTTTAAACATTTTTAATATAAAAATAATTAAATTTTTATAATGTCATAAATGTATATAAGTGTACATAAAATTCGTAAAAGTGTTCAACTATGCCTAAGACAGTGGTTCCCGATTTTTTACGGCTAAAGAACCATAGAATGATCAACCTTCATAGATATGATCTAAATGAATGGAGCCCTGAGACATAATACAAAATTTTACTAGTATTTGTGAATATATTAATTAATGAAAGAATATTAATAATTTAGAAAGTTCCAAACATAAAACTGTAAAAAAAACGAAGAATTCTAAAGATGTGTGTGTTAGCAAAGTAGCACTTCATCGGGGGACATACTGGGGACCAACATACAGGAGCCTTTCTATCATTAGTTGTGATACTAAAAACTGGCCGTGCCCCGAGACCCTATAATGGATAAACAAAATGAGAACAAGCTAGTAAAATAATCAAAAAGTGAAATGTAAATGCAATGAAATACAAACTTAATTTACAAGTACACAGAGTAAGACCTGCTGATGAAACGGCCACTTATAAGAAAAATAAATAAAGATAAAGTTACAGTTAGGATAATCAAATCAATATAAAAATTTAGCGAAAAGAAATTTTGTGCGTTATATAATTTTAAATTAAATTTTTTGACTAGACAAATTCAGGTGAATATGGCGGTAATTTTTTAGATCTTGTTATTAAAGATCATAACCAAAAACTTTTCCACTGATTAAGTGATAAAAGAAGTGATTTTAAGTTTAACGTTATTAGTTTAATACATTTTTATTCCAACCTATACTTTAAGATTTTTAAGAATATTTTGATTGGTTAAATTATTAGGTTTAAATTTATTTGTAATAATAAAACTGTTTCTCTTTTAGCTGTTGGGAATTTCAAAGTCACATTAGAGAATAATAATATTCCTTTTAATTAGTGTAGCTATATTTTTTATTTCAAAGTATTTTAAAGACGTTCAAATAATTCGGTCGATATTGAAGCCCGCATAAATAGGCCTCTGCGGTGAAATTTAGGATTTTTTGTTCCTGAAGCATAATTTTTGAAATTTTACTCCTTGAAAGTTTTCTGCTATATTTTTCAAGAATTTTGAAAGGAATCAACACTTGATTTATTTCTTAAAGTTTTGGCAATTTATATTTAATACTGATTTGATTATTCTAACTTCATTTATTTCTCATATAAGTGGGCGTTTCCTCATTAGGTCTTACTCTGTGTACTTTTGAATTGTGTTTGTATTTCATTAATTCTTCATTGCATTTACATTTCAATTTTTGATGATTTAATTGCTTGTTCTACTTTTGTTTATCCATTATCGGGCCTCGAACAACGCCTCCTATAACTTAAAGCCTCCACATGCTATTTTATAGGTAGTCAGATCGGACCACTATGAAGATAAACAAGTTTACGAAAGAAGCATGGAATACAAAATCTAGTAAAAATAAGGTAGTGGTAACAAATATATGTGTAAAAATTTGTTTAATTTATGAATATTATTGGTTTGTTTTATTTACTTGTCAACCACTACAGATTCAATTCTCAAATATATATATCATAAATTTCTTTCAATTTCTTTTACAATAGAAGTTGGGTTCATGCGCATGACTGGTTAGCTTTTTTTAGATAGTCTGCGCAGACTACTTATAAAATACCGTGTGCAAAGATGCCAACTGCTCCGGCCGCTCCGCAATAATTTAAAAAACGGTAAACATCTGCAAACTAAAATTTGCAAATATTTGACTAATTTTACATACTTTTTAAACGGTGCAGATGACTCAACTGAAACAAAGTGGCGAATAATATAAGCTTTTGAATTATTTGGAAATAGTGGTGAATAAGAACTTAATAAATTGAATTTATTAAACTAAGAATCACAAATTAATAAACTACCATTAGAAAATAATAATTTTCTGTGCGGAGCAAGTTGGCATCTCTGCGTGTGGCGGCTTTCAGATGTAGGAGGTGATGCCTCGGAGCACAATGTTTGGTATCTCCACTGACCACAGAAAGTCTCCTGTATGTTGGCAGACTCTGATGAAGTGCTGTCTTGGTAATACACATATGTTTAAAATTCTTCGTTTTTTGCCTGGTTTGTGTTTCAAACTTTATAAATTATTAAAATAAGACAAATTTGACTTTAGTTGCTTTTAGCGCTCTTCCATTTCGAGTTATTATTTTAAATGTTATTTCGAAAGTTATTTTCTTATTTTGTCCTTTTCTGAATTTGTGTAAATCAGTTTCATTCTTTGATTGAAAGAATGTTAAATCATTTCAAATATGTAATTCAAAATTTTATTTATTATTTTGTTAATAATAAAATAAATTATTGGAGAATGAAATCTTTTCCTCATACATCATTTCATCAAGATTAGTTTCAAGATTAAGTTTCATGTCAGACTTTTGGATCTTCAAGTCTACAGCGGCACCTACTATAGTTGTTAATTTCATTTTAGGACTTACATAAACTGAAAATGACTTAGCTGAAATATGACTTTCGTTAAAATAAAAAAGATAATGAACGTTTAGAAAGGTTATCATATTTCTATAGAATGGTCATCATATTTAGAATGGAAACATACTTATACATTGTAGAATTTGAATATTTTTATTCGTCGCGAAATACCAATGTAGTTTTTCATAAATGCATATACTTTTTCACAATTCAATCATTACATTGTAATTACAAAAAAAAACATTGCTGTGTATTTTCTTTCTTCAAAAGCATTTTCATAAAAATAACGAAAACATTAAGTGAATGATGTATTACGAATTAGATAAAAAAAATAATTAAAGGTTTTGAATATCGGTTAAAAAATTAATCTTATTAATTAAACGAAAATCTTAATCGGTTAAAAAAAAATCTTAGTATCTCGGAACCCCTGTGACAGTCTCAAGGAGTTCTAGGGTTCCACGAAACATCATTTGGGAAACACTGGTTAATCTTTTAAAAATTATAAACTAAGATAAATTTGTTATTTATTTCAAGAGAACTTACACGCATTCTTTCTTGCATTGCGTGTCACATTTTATGTACTCTTCACGTACTGATTCAGTAAAATTTCCAACACAATCTTTGAGACCTGCATAGTTTCCTACAGAAAAAAAAAACAAATACTTTTAAAATTAATACTACCGACAGCATAAACACCAAAAACAGTTTTAGTATTGTATAAGTTTAATAATTTTAAACTATAACACACATCTTCAATTATAATAAATTTGTCTTCAATTCTGATAAATGTTTCCTCAATAAATTTTCCTCAATAAAAAACAATCTTTGAGACCTGCATAGTTTCCTACAGAAAAAAAAACAAATACTTTTAAAATTAATACTACCGACAGCATAAACACCAAAAACAGTTTTAGTATTGTATAAGTTTAATAATTTTAAACTATAACACACATCTTCAATTATAATAAATTTGTCTTCAATTCTGATAAATGTTTCCTCAATAAATTTTTTTTTTTCAATATTAAACTTTTCTGCTAAATTTATAGTGTGTTGAACAATTAATATCGCAGCGATAATAAGTTAAATTCAATAAGTTTCTAAAACATCCTCTTTAAACTAGATTACTTAATACACAGTACTAACCTTTAGACAAAGAAAGGACACCGTTGTTTCTTTTATATATTTTTTTCTGATGCTTTAATTACTTATATTTTGGTGTCTTTAAATTATAAAAAAAAACTGTCTAATAGTTATTAAAAAATTCTGTTAGATTCTCGAAATTATACTTGTTCTAGACAGCAGTATTTCATGCAATACTTCATAATTATAAATTAATAAAATGCTAAAAATCGTTCAATTAACTTATTTTGAACTAAATTCATACAATATAATAAAAAATATTATGAATATGAATAATATTTCATTCGATGCTTCATATATTAATATCATATGAAGTACCTGTTGATAATGGCTGAGCTATACTATTATGAAGTGAGTTGTTGATAATGGCTTTTTCATCTTCTTAAAGGCATTATTGACTAACAGTAACTATGTCAAAATGTAGTGAAAATTAATGCTTGCGAACTGTGGAACATGTTTTTAAAGCAACCCTGATTTACATGCTCACAGTTGCGGGTGCAAAGCGTTAGTTCTTTATATCATTATAATTATTTAGTATTAATTATTTATATGTTACAGGGATGCCAAACTTATGCACCAAGCCAACGCCTCATACAACTGAAAGTTTCCAAACGGTTTTTTTATAGGTAGTCCGATCAGACCACTATGAAGGTAAACCAGTTTACGAAAGAGCCCTTTAATAGAAAATCTAATAAAAATAAGAAAGTGGTAGCAAATATATGTCTTAAAATTTGTTTAATTTAAGAATATTATTGACTTATCTTATCTACTTGTCTATCACTACAGATTCAATTCTCAAATTCCTCTCAGTTACTTTTAAAATAGAATTTGGTTTCATGCGCTCAAACTGTTCACATTTTAAATAGTCTGCGCAGACTACTTATAAGAAACCGTGTGGAGACTTTCTGATGTAGGAGGTGATGACCAAGCACGAATTTTGAATGGACATCATCTTTTAGTTGCATAAACAAGTCTACCAAATTTAGTTTTTCTAGAACAATTCCTTCTTTGTGGTGTTGGAAATTTTTTTTTCCTTCTGTGTACATAAAAGTTTAATACTCTTTACGATAGCAAAATTCAACCTAGACAAAAAATAAATATCTTTTTGAGAAGGATTAAGTTTTATAAAAATGATTCTAAGTTATTTTTCCCACTACAGGGATGCCACAGGTGATTGAAAATTTTAAAAGTGGTAGAAACTCGATGCATTCTTGTTTTCTTAATATATCGTTAAATCTTTCATCGTAAGTACCACAATAACTTACATTTCAAATTATAGAACTGATAAGAAATTGAAAAAATAAAGTAGCATGTTACGTAAATGTCTAAATTATTTTAATACTGTGGAGGGCAACAAAACGTGAAATGAAATTACACTAACCCAAGAATATACATAATTTGTTCTGTTACTACAAAAACTATTTCCACCAAATAGGGAAAGTTGACATTCCTTCACTTTGTTCCAGTTCTCCCGTGATAAAACTTTTAGACCATATTTCCGTAGCGTGATCTTTAGCGAAAACTATAATGGGCAAGATGCTAAATAGATTATAAACTTGCAAATTGTTTTTAAAGAAAAATTGTAGATGTTTTACCGAGGATGGCTACGAGTTATACCTTTCGAATTGTTTCCTTTCTGTGATGTTTTTTTCAGTTTTTCGCCGGCCACTGCCCGGAAGCATGTAAACTCTCTTTACACACATAGTATCCCCAAGAGATTTTGAGCGCGCTGATTGGCTTTCTCGGCAACGCCATCTGTGACGTATGGCTATTTCATTCTGCGATGCGTGTTATTTTCAGCATAGAGTGATTTCTATACTCCAGCTTTTGTGTACAAACTTCAGATGTCAGTTTTTTTCAACAGAAAAACTGCCTTCTTCATTTAAAAATGAAGTTCCTCAAATACCATTACCCTTAGAAACAATGTTCTAAATTTAGACGATTGCAACAAGTGGGTAATGGAATTTGGGGAACTTACCAATATGAAATGGAATTCTAGAACTTCCAAATCTCATGGACAAAAATTTGTTTTCAGGTAAATAACTAGTTTAGTTACTTTAAGAAAAAATTTGTATTTAATTTTTATGGGAAATGCTTTTTTCGTTAAATTTATGATTATTACATGCATGAATTCTTATGAAGCTAATATCCCTGTAATTTATTGAATAACATTGAAATCAAATTTAATTGCCTTGCTTAATTTCTTTTACTAGAAATGAAAACTGAATAGTTTTCACTTGATATTTATTTAATTAAATTAATGTTTATCGAATTAAATTAATATTTTATTTATTTATTGTGGATTACTAAAATTAAATTTTAAAATTTTTAGTTTAATATTTATTAGTGGCGCCATCTATTATTATAAATTAAAACTAAGAGATCTGTATTATGCCTACCTATTTATAACTTATTTTTAATGTTTTTATTTTTTATTTGGTAAATGCTTTATAATACCGGAAAACTATAAATTGACATCTAAGAAATCAAGCAATAGTCTTTTAAAATGCTTATTTAATTAATTTTCGATTGCATAATTCCCGTCAAAGTAAAAGTTAATGATTATGAATTGTCCATTAAATTAATACCATGAGTAATTAAAGAATAAATTTACAAAAAATTCCCTCTTTTAATTCTAGTACATTTCTATTGGATTATAAATATTTTTTTATTATTTAATTGCAGGAAATTATTTTTTTGTCACCACAGTTTGCCTATGAAACTGCCGCAGGAGAAATGTAAAAGAAGTTTTTGAAAAATTCCACAATTGTTTTGCTGAATTATAATTACATTTTTTTAACATTTTAGAATATTTTCCTCTAAGATATGATAAAATCTTTTTCAAATAATCAAACATAATTTTAAAAATTTATTTATATACATTTTAAAATCTCATATAATAAATTCAAACGTTTATTATTATACTAATTTGATGTTTTACCAAAACATGATTGTTTATGTACTAGTAACTGCTGGGTATTGAACAAGGAAGTAATTTAAAAAAAGTAAATTTAAATTTTGAATGGCAAAATTACGTTATTACAGAAAAGTGGCGCATAATCAACAAAATTAAAGTGGTAGTCGAATCCTGGTCAACACTTTACAGACAAATTAGATCAAGAAAAACATACTTTTGGCTAGGACAAAAAATATCTGTAAGAAAAAAACAATCCTTAGATTGCTCACTAAAAGAGTTGAGAAACAGTCATAAAAATCATGACGACCTCTTAAGGGAACCAATGCTTTTATTTGTAGAAAAAAGACAGTCTTAGGCACATCGTTTTCATAGGGGGGGGGGGGGGGGAACGTTTCATCATCGTTTTCATCAATGGGAGGGGAACTGGCTCTGGAGTGGATGCTGGCGATAATCGGATATGAAAATAGTAATTCCTTTTGTAGATTATTGTGAGACTGGGTACATCACAAAAAAAAAACTTCCGTCAACCTCTGGTGTCGTTTTGGAAGGAACACATGAGATGACACAATCCTTCACGGGAAAAGGGGGCGATGATGGTCAGCCAGCTCAATGATGGAGGAAACGAAAAAAAAGAAGCTGAAAGTTTCCTTTTAGGATCTTGAATTAGATAAAACGAAGATTTAAATTAACTGCTGCTAACATTTTCGAAGATGCATGAACTCATTTTTAAATCTGCTGTTGAATAGCCGTTCCAGTTTGATGGTCAAATGCGAAGCCAACGAAAATATGGCGATCGGGGTAACGCAAATCATAAAAGATTTCCCACCTCTGCTGTGAAAAATGAAAATAAACTCCGTTAAGCGGAGACACTACTTGACGAGTTCTAATCGAATGCATCGAGCGTCTCCAGCGCTCAGATATTTATACTAACAAATAAAAGTCAAAGTTAAATTACTTAAATTACCTATTTTACTTAGAGATTAGTTGTATTGCAAATTGAAGTAGAAGTGTGTGGTTAAGAAATACCACAGGTACGGTTAAAAGGACTCATGCACAGGCATCCTGCACATGGAGATCACAGAAGCCGCTTCCTAGAAAAAGGGTGCAGCTGAAAGGAGAAAGGAATTCCGGGGAGCGTGTCCCAAATGTACTACTGCATTAAGGGGCGAGGAGTGAATTATATCAGGAATTAAAGGATTTGTATCAGAACCTATCAAAATTTGTAAAAATTAAAAAAAACTTGTGACTCGATGTCACAGTTCACTTTGCATTTGCCTAAAATTCATAACATTAATATTAAAAAATATTAGCATAAAATTTAAAGCAAATTAGATTTAAATAAATGTGTTATTATTAAAATACAATTAATAACGCTATTTAATTTTTTGAACAAAACTTTAACATTTGTCATTAAATTAGTATGAGAAATATACCGGAACTGAAATATGATTGATTTACATTTTGGGAACAAACTACGGAGAAATGTTATTGGGGAGGAGCTACAAAAAGACAATGCCGAGAAAGCCAATCAGCGCGCTCAAAATCTCTTGGGGATACTATGTGTGTAAAGAGAGTTTACATGCTGCCCGGAAGTTTCCACGACTTGGCAATCATTCTGCCACAGATCACGATATGGAAATCTCCCCAACTTTTGAAATGTTGGCAGAATTACCAAAAAATCAAAAAAGCTTCAGTTTTTATTGAATTTTTTTTATATTTTTTTTTTATCACTCGATAAAATACTTTTCAGAAATCGTAGTAATTGGTAACCCTGAATAAGTAGGAAAAGGAAGAAAAAAATATTCACTTTGTTCATAAAAGAGCTTTTTTCATTATTTTAATTTGTGAATCCGGTGGAAACATAATTCAGAATTGATTGTCAGGATCCCGTGAATTTCGATTTACATATTTTTTAAATTTAACGTCTTAGCACAAGCGCAAAGAACGGGTGTGCAAAATGGGGGAATTGACCATTAGTTTTCGTTTCATTTAGTGAAGTTAACTGCGATCCGGTAACAAAAATGTGCAAAATTTCGTTCCACTGAATAAATATTCGTTTCGCTAAATAAATACAGGTTTTGGAGCTTGTTCTCACACTGAGATTCAAGCGACCTCGTTTCACAATAAAACTCTTTCGATTAATTTCACAATTGAACTCTTTCAATTAATTGGAGAAAAATAGAAATCTCATTTAATGAAAGTTATGGTAATACTCAAAATTTATCTCTTTCCGAAAAAGCTTAGCTGAAAAGTAGGCGTTACTTCAAATTAAAGAATTTGAAAAACTATTCAATTGCTCCTAAAAGACCAATCTGTTAGTAATTAAGAATCTCTCTATTTAAGTAAATTATTGTAATTAACCATTTCATTACGAAAATGTCTAATTTACTCTTTATAATAATCTGTGCTTTTATAATAAGACTGATTATGTTTGTCGAAACTTATAAAAGAAGTCAAAATTTAAATATAAAATAAACATTTGTGAACTATCAGTAAAATGTATATATGATATTTTATGACTTTTTAAATTTTCGTTGGATGTTTCATTGTAGAACGTAAATCATAATATTTGTTCATTCTATTAAAATACACTACGTCCATTACCATTGAACGGGTTAATTGTAATAAATGGATGTGGTTATTAAAAGTAATAAAAGGTCATGACATTGTAAAGAAAAGTAAACGGAGAACAGTAACCGTTATTGTAGTTTTTGGTTGGGTATCAAATATCATTTAATTTATTTTCTCCCCCCTTTTTTTTAACTGGATAATATATTCAATATCAATAAATTTAGAGTTTTTATTTTTAATTATAAATTACTTAAACATTTTATTAATTACTCAAAAACGAATACTTTGTCCCAAACACATTTATTTAAGAAGAAAAAAAATCAATGTAATTTAATTTGAGTTTTTTTTTTTATAGATGAATTGATTTAAATTATTCTAAACCATGATATTTTTAAAAAAGCACATACTAAATGTATGATTAGCATTGTACATAAGATTTCTATGTGAACCATAACAATTTCATTCCTCTGGTTCCTATTTAAAACAAACATATCTTGCCAAAATATCGAAAATATCCTTAACCCGTCGATTTCGGAGTAGTACTTTAACCGAGTGCAAATATTCTTCGACAAATACTGCAAATGTTTAGTTAATAGGTTCCATTTAATTTAAATTAAATTCAAACTTCCTTAATGATCAGAGTTAGGCAATATAAAGTTTTGTCATAAATATATTTCATGTCATTAAAAAATAAACCAGGATCATTACTAAATTCAGTGGAACATTCCCTTGAACGCCTACTTTACCCATCTCAGTTTCCTATATATATATATATATATATATATATATATATATATATATATATATATATATATATATATATATATATATATATATATATATATATATATATGGGTGATTCTCACGAAATATGACAATTCACTGTCCCTTGCTACAAGATCTAATACTATTATACTAAAAGAACTTTTTTTTAAAAAAGTTAATAAATAGCATCGCTGTTAACATTTTAAAATGACTCTGCACTAGCAATGACTCTTTGGTTAACGTAGTTATAGTTCCGCAATTATGGCATAAACAAAGTATGTTATGTAATGAAAAGAACAGATACTTATACTCAGAAAGTTGGCGTTAAAATTATCGCGGCTGAAAGTTCTCTGATTGAATTAAGTGTAGTAGTTTGGAAAGACACATGCTAGCTCTGGGGCTCTCCTCGTGTTGTCTGACCACTGGTGATTAAATTTCAAAGTGGCGATTAATTTTTTTTCTATAAACATGTGATTTAAACTTTTTATATTTATCAAAATTATGATTCTCTGTTATTTATTTCTGAAAATTGCATATAGTTATCTGTATTAGATATTTTTTTGCAGATTTTTAAATTACCGTCATTTTTTGATCATTTCCCTACATTTTAAAGGAGTACTGTCCCCTTAAATACACTGATTATCAAAGTTTTACTTTTGCATTTTTGCATGTATTTGAGTTTACCTATTTTGATTTCAAATCTGAAATTAATTTTTTTCAGAAAGATAGATTTTTTAAATGTTATTTTTAGTTTACTATCTTTATTGTGCAAATGTACAAGTTTATATGAAATGTATAGGTTTTTGTACATATAACTAAGACGTAGACGAATTGTTTAAACAACGATGTTAACATCTTTAAATATTTACCAGTGCATTTAACCTGGAATGTAGCGTAAAAATCTTGATTACTTTTTATGAAATGGCAAACTGTTGAAAGAACGATGTTTAAAGTCCTTTACCTGTGCATTTGTCCCGTAGTGGAGCATAGATATCTTGAGTACAATTTAGACACAGACGACTCAGTACATCAGTACATATCAGCATGCAAGACTGTTGGAGAAAATATCAAGGCATAACTTGTCATGAAATTCAAAATACCGTTATGATTATTCAAACAAACAAAATTATTTGCTATAAATTTTCCTGCGGTATAAAATTTATGCTTCAACATTTAATTCCAAGTTTAGTAAAGTTAAAGATAACTCAGGTAATTTACCACTACGTGTGAAAAATTTAAATATACATAAAAAATGCCATCTTATGCATGGGGAAACTTTTAATAATCTTTAGGTAACAAAAATAATTCCTGAACATATATGGACTACCATTGTTTTTTTAAAGTTGGTGCTACTGCATACATCGACATTTTTCTTAGCTAAGAAGTAATGGGGGGAAAGAATCTTATTCGAATTTTGTTTGCCGTCTAAAACTTCCCTCACTGATTATGATAAACATATTTGATTGTACATACAGAGATGCTAACGTTGTAAAAAAATATTTTTTCTAGTGGTAGCGAAATTTAATTTATTTCTAATTTAGTTATCTTCAGCTTAAGTAATTTTTCCATCTGTACAGTGCGCAAAATAAAAAAAAGACATCAGCCTGAATAACTTTCGTTCTAATGTAATTTCACAAGTGTCAATATATGGTGATTTCAAATATGCTAACTAGTTCTAGCTATTACGAAATCAAACACAAAAGCAAACTTTCTCTGAATAAACGTATGCTTTTTCTTTAATATTTAATACCTTTCCCTCTAAATAAGGGGAGAGGAGGAGAAAATTTCGAAAAAATTGGTGTACTTGTAAGTTTTATTTACATATGGCGTCGTCCTAAAAAGAGGCCAAGAACTCTATCACTATAACAGTAGGAGAAATTCAATATAACCGTAATTATACTGCTGGGTCGACAAGAGAGAAATAGTAAAGCGATCTAGCTCGCCACCCTTGTAACATCAACTCTTTTGGAGTCCTGAAAAACTTCTTCAAAAAGCAGTAATAACCCCTTTTTCAACCCCGAAGTCAATTAATCCCAATACGTAATTCCCCTTGGCATCTCCGGTGAGTCTTTTCCGGCCTCTGACGAGCCTTTTTTTCCCTTTTTGAGTGCTTGAAATCCGATGTTCCATTGATCTAGGCTTAGAGTATCAGACCGCCATATTAACGTGTCATCCACTGCAAGTGGACTCCATCGCAACTTTCGGCAACTAATATTTTTATTTTATTGTCTTCATTTTTGGCTCAAAACACATCATTGCATTCGCTCATGTGATTATCTTTCTGATATTTTTTAAGTTTTATTTTACCGGCGGTCTGGTACACTTATAATAAGTATCTTTTTAAAATATGTCGCGATCGGGTATAGGCTGTCGCTACATTATTTTTAGCCATTTGTAAACGCTGACTTTGTGTACTTTAAATAATTTTTTATCGTTTATAACTTGTTTTAATGACATTCCCTGGCCATACCATTTGCTGAAGCACTCAATCACGTTTAGAACAACATTCATTTTATCCCATTATATTTATATTAGCTAGCATATCATTTAACATCTTCTTAAGTTTTCATCACTGGCCAAGTGTCAATCTGAATCATAAAAATTTTAATTCTTGTTCTAATGTATTTTTGCGCTCAATATCTTTTGCATCCAACAATGTTAATTCATTGTATCTTATCACATGCTTCAACATCACTCAACTCAACCTAAACATTTTATTGTTATTCTTTTCAACTTTTATTAGAGTTTATACATTTAACTCATTTTTAAGTTAATCTTAGTGTAGTTTCTAGTATAAATAATTACAATGGAACATTGGATCCACACCTCACTACAGTGTTTCAACATCTTAAAGTGCCCGTGGGGGTCGGAATCGGACTCGCCACTGTCAGTTTTCTCTTTTTTTAACTCTACTTTAAACTTTTTATATATAAACTTTACCAATATATTATGGCCAAAGAAAGGCTTTCTGCCAATGACATGATCACACCGGGACGCAATACTCGCTTGCAATCAAGAATCTCAAGTAGGGACATTTTCACCTCATCATGTTCACCTCAACATATTATAGACAACAGTGCCAATTCTGGTGTTCCAAGAAATGTAACGCAACAATCGACTAGCCATTCCTCGTCACCAAACAATGTTCATTCACTTGATGACTCTGATGCTGAAATTGTTATCGACGTACAGGAATCTCCACTTTCGGACCCAACTATCCTGGATAATAAAGAACTGGATCAGCTCTTCCAACAAATTAAGAATAGTCTGAACTACCGAAATAAACAAAAAAAAATACTACCGTCTTCCAACCACTCCAAGATTGGATGGCCACAACGCTCTTTCA
Source organism: Parasteatoda lunata (assembly GCA_949128135.1). Classification (NCBI taxonomy): domain Eukaryota; kingdom Metazoa; phylum Arthropoda; class Arachnida; order Araneae; family Theridiidae; genus Parasteatoda; species Parasteatoda lunata. The sequence goes on from OX421978.1 coordinate 7,433,107, forward strand.
AGACTAAAATACTCATTTTTTAATATCGCCAAACCGGATACTACAACAAAAAAGAATCTGAGCACTATAGACAGACAATTTACTGAGATCAATAAAAAAATCGATGACCTTAAATCTACAACTTTCACAAACACCGACAAAACCAAACAGAGTAAACCACCAAAACCTATAGTAATAGAATCTACAGAAAATGTATCTACTAATGATATCCTGCAAAAGTTAGGAAATTCCGCACCAAAACTGCCTATTAAAGAATTATACCGAAATGAAAATCTTGTTGAACTGAAGTTCTTCAGTCATTCGCAAAAAGAAAATGCTGTACAACCAATTAAAGAATCAGGCCTCCATTATAAGGATAAAGAAACAAGGCTCACTTCGCTAATCTTATTGAACACGCCCACGAGCTTCACAAATGAGGAAATCATCGAAATCATTAAAACCAATGGAGATTACAACGAAAACTATGACACTATCAAATTTGAAAAATCCATCCCGCACACAAAGGAACAGGATAAACAGCATCTAGTCATTCGAGCTACCCTTCGCCTATCTCAAAGATTACTGAAGCAACAGAATTTCTATGTCGGTCTTCAGAAATTCTTCATCAAGAAACGTCTCATCCTTCTTCGATGAAGAAAGTGCCAAGATATTGGTCATCACCAAAATAATTGTGAGTACAATGTCTGTACCTGTGCCCGCTGCGGCGTAAATCGACACACACCCGACCAATGTACTGACAAAGCTGAATTCTGCCGAAACTGTAGTGATTCGAACTATGTTGATGGAACCAACTTCAACTGTGCTCATGCCGCGTCCTCGCCTACTTCTCCTTATTATCACAAAAGACTCAAGCAACTAAGTTCCGGCCAATAGGTCAAACACTGATTTTTCATTCTTCAAACTTTTACTATTTATATTTTTGCTTTTACATTTCACATGTCCTTTTTACAATGTTTACCCCTCTCATTTTTCTCTAATTTAAACCGCTTTAACTTTTTTTTCCATTTTTTTTAAGTCTTTTTAAAAAAAAAAAAATAATAATAAATAAATAAATAATAATAACTTTATTTCTTTTTTAATATATATCTTTTTCTTTTTTCTTATTCTTTCTTTTTTAAGCTTCCCAATATAATTTATATATTATTTGTGAATTTCTTTCTAAATTTAGCTAATGGATAATCCATACGTTAATGATATTGACAATACGTAATACAAAATCTCTACCGATCTTTATAAACTTAATATATTACAGATAAATCTTTAAAGGAGCATAGCTGCCATTTTTTATTGGAAAAAACTATTGTTGATCTTGACATTGACATAATCTGTTTTCAGGAGCCATACAAACTAAAAGATAATTGGATATCCAAGTTCCTGGAAATTATTTTCATCAGTAAACGGAAAATCCGGCATTTTTATGCCCAATAAATCAATAAGACCCCTACAGATAGATTCTCCTCAGGCTTCAATTTCGATATCAGAAAACTCTTCAAATAATTCACCCTTGATCCTAATCTCATTTTATAATTCTCCTTCAGACACAGACTTGAATCTAATGAAAGATCTAATTTACTACAGTAACAAAAACTTCTACAATTATCCAACAATAATTTGTGGAAACTTCAATTCACATCACAGCTTCTGGGGTTATTCAAACAACGACGCAAGGAGAGATGTATTATTAGATTTTATCATATCCAACAACTTAAAAATTTTAAATTCACAACCAGCATCACCGACTTTCGTAACCTCTTTAACTTCATCTTTTCCAGATCTTACTCTTACAAATAACATAGATATTTTAACTTTTTCTAATCGGAATGTACTGGATATAGAAAGTAATTCAGACCACAAATATATATTATTACAAATCAATAACAAGTATACGTTCTCCTCTTTCTCAAGGTTAAAAACTAAGTTTGGAAATCATAATAAATTTAAAAAACATTTCTCGAACTTTATTCCATATCTAAACATTGAACTAGACAACGTACAAAATCCTATGGATCTTAACATTTTTACAAATAATCTCATTACTAAAATTTTCTTAAAGTGCAAAAACTCCTACAAACTTAAACTTTTCAATCGTCCTACAAACCAGGGCTAAAGAGAATAGAAGGGCTGGTTCACTCCTTTGAAGAAACTCTCGCCGCGCCAATCTTCCAATTTTCTCTAGTGACGTCACTTTGGCGCAAAGCTCGCACTTTTACTTCAAGAACAGAGCGTTCGGCCTTTCTAGCTGTAACTAATATTGGAACATTTCTTGTTGTGACATATTCTAAAACATTTGTTATTTTCTATAATGACTTTCCTCAGATTTTGCAGTGAATTTACAAAAATTTAAAACTATTAACGAAATGCCAGTTTGCGCGATTGCAACTTGCAAAAATTCTGATAGAAAAACAAAAGGAAAAAATATAATATTCCGTGTGTTCCCTAAAGTAAATGAACAACTATGTAAAGAATGGATTCCGAAATGACACAGTTAATATAAAACAGCAATACGTTTTTTTTCTATCGTTAAGAACTTTTATAAAAATTCGTTATCTAAATAGAAACCGCCTCGTTACTTCAAAAGAAAGGCAGGTGAAAAAAATTAAAAAATGGATAAAGTCAAAGAAAATTAAAACTTAGTAAAAAGTATAAATAAAATATATAGTGTATAGTTGAAATTCTCCTAATTTCATAACATATTTTTTAATGTAGTTATTCTAAATATTTATGATTTTTTTAAAAATTATATTCTCTTAAATTTAAATATCTATAAATTATATCATCTTAAATTTAAATATCTATAAATTATATAATCTTAAATTTAAATATCTATAAACAATTGTAAAATTTCTAATGTTATTATGAACCTAAATTATTATTTTGTTTCAGTAATTAGCGTTTAAGGTTGATGCTTCCTAATGATTAAGTATGAACAAATTGCTATTAACGGCATATTTTAAAATCAGGGATTCTAAATTTAACTCAACTTATTGTTATGAAAGAATATGTAGATAAAAAAGTGTCGATATATGCTTTCATTTTTCTTAATAATTAACTTTTTAAAATAAAGTATTTATAGTGTCATTTTCGCCAACTAGTCATAGTTTAAAATAGTATTTTTTTTAATATAACGGTCAAGAAAGTTTTTTTGAACTATGTTTATGAACGGAAATAATGTGTTAATTACGTAAAGTTTGAAAACTAATAACCAGAAAAAGTCTAACTTATTTTTACAAAGAGAAAGATGAAAAGTTATCATAATATCTTTGCTTGCTATCTCTGAGATCTGTGGACACAGTGACGTCATGAGGAGGGAAATCGTAGCTTCTGCTCTAAGAGCGGAGTGAACTAGCCTTTCTATTCTCTTTAGCCTTGCCTACAAACACTTCTTGGTGGACAGCACAACTTTCAATCCACAAAAAAGAATTACAAGCAATTAAAAGACTTTTCAGAGATCAAACTTTGATGAAGAAATTAAAAAATATAAAGCTATTTACAAGCATAAAAGAGCACAATACAGAAAACTAATTATCAAAGCAAAGTACAATAGTTGGCAATATCTCTGTGAAAGTACTAAAAATCCCCATGGCGCTCATTATATATGATCCTTTAAAACAAACTCCTAGCCGACCGACTCAGATATATGACACTAACTGTCCAATAGAAGAGGCCAAGAATGTTCTTCAAAATCTTTTCCCGGAGGACAATGTCATCCAACAAAACAAATACAGCTATCAAAATAAAAATCCAGATCCTCCCTTCAACCACAATGAACTTCAACGTCCTCTTAGAACACTAAATAACAAAAAAGCACCAGGCATAGATGGCATTGATTATATAATTGTAAAAAACTTATTAATGTTTTTCGGTCCACTTATCCCATATTTCTTCAACAAATGCCTTCTCTGGAAGTCTTCCCTGACCATTTGAAAAAAGGGCAAGTTTTACTTTTTCTTAAAAAAGGCAAAAATCCCAATGTTTTATCTTCATATCGTCCTATAACACTACTTCCTCGTTTGGGTAAATTCCTAGAGAAATTAATCATTAAGAGACTAACTTTTTATTGAGAGAAACTCAACGCACTGTCTGATTTACTATACGGTTTTAGATTTGGTAAATCGGTCAATATAGCACTAGAAAATTTCAAAGATAATCTATCACATTTAAAAAATAATCACAAACACGTCTCCGCAATCTCGCTCGACATCAAAGGGGCATTTGACAATATCCAGTATGATCTAATTAATAGAGAATTATCAATGTACCAAGTCCCATCCAGTCTTTGTTTTTTAATAGAAAGCATCAGTACGAGCAGGCAAGCCAACTTAGCAACAAATCGGGGATATGTAACAAAAACAATTCAAAAAGGCTGTCCCCAAGGGTATTGCATAGGACCGACTGCGTGGAATTTAGTAATTAATAACCGTTTGGAAATTCAGTTTGAAGATTCCATAATACAAGCCTTTGCAGAGGACTTGATAATTCTTACATATGCCAACTCTAGGAGGCAATTAGAACAAGAATCGAATCTAACTCCAAATCGTATTCACAATTGGATCACCAACAATTCTTTAACTCTTTCAATTAATAAAACAGCCTATATACATTTTTGCAACACTAACAGGGGTGCAATCTTCAAAATCAACAACGAAAAAAATTAAGCAACCAAATCATTTTAGGTACCTTGGAGTTGTAATCTATAAAAAATTGAATTGGGGTCCTCATGTCAATATCCTTAAAGAAAAAGCAAACACTCTTCTCAATTCTCTTTACAAAATCAATAATAAATCTTGGGCAATAAATCAAGAAACAAGAAAACTCATTTATAACACAGTAATAGTCCCTTCTCTTGCACACGGTTGCAATATTTGGGCAAAAAACATCTCACCTCGGATATCTAGAACCTTAATTTCGATTCAACGCAAATTCCTTTTGAATATGACCAGGGCTTACCCCACCGCAGCTCTTCATGTTTTAACAAATATTCCCCCTCTTCCAGACCAGATTATGCTCTTGTCATGCTTAGCAACACTAACTCAAATAAAAAAAAAAAATGCAATCTTCAATCAGATAAGTTATAATCATCAAGACTATGAAAATAAATTTACCACCAAGTGCCAATTTACCACCCTTCTAATTATATTAAAAACAAAATCTCTATAACTGAACAAGGTAACTACGACCTTAGAAAAGATACCAACTTCTTCACAGACGGTTCCAAAACTGAAACAGACACTGCATTCGCATTTCTTAACAACGCTCATTCACAAACCTTCGCATTGGATATTAACAATTCTATTTTTCAGGCCAAACAATTGGCAATATTAGAATGTATAAAACACATCAAAAATAACTCAAACTTTAACAGACAAATAAATTACATAATCTGGTCAGACTCTAAAGCCTCAATAACATCAATTAAGGACGAAGGATCATCCAACCTCATAACCAAAGACATTAAACGTGCACTAATGGACAACCGCTATTCAAATCTCTTGGATAAAAGCGCATAACAATAAACAAGGTAATGAGAGAGCGGACGAATTGGCCAAAAAAGCAACACAAAGCATTAAAAATTATTCCTTTCCTCTCCTTGTTTCACACCTAAAACAATCTCTTAAAAAAAATCTTTATCGAGTAATTGGCAAAACCAATGGAATAATTCCGATAGAGGAAGACGTCTGTTTAACATCATCAATAATGTCAACTTCTTCAAATCAATTCCAGTTAAACAAGTCATCTGGTATACACGCCTTCCAAACATTAATAATTTATATATTTGGCAAAAAAACTTTCTTACAAATAAAACATTAAACTCTAAATTAATTAACGTAAAGAATTTTCTAGCAGAAAACTACTCCTTATTAAAATTTTAATTAAATCGGACTTTTTAAGTAGTCTTGAAAGTGTTTAACAGTTTTTGATTTGTGTTTCATTATACATTTCATTAGTTTAGACTTTCTTTATTATTTTTCTTTTTGTTTCTCTTTTTCAGTTATTATGTACATATCAAAATTCGCTTCATTTATTGTTCTTTTTGCTTCATTTGTTGTTTCATTTTTTTTTAGTTAACTAATGTGATGCACATTATTGTCATCTGTATTGCGCAATTGTGCTTTCTAATTGTGGTGCAGTTATGAATTTTGTAATTTTTTGGCTTATGTGTTATGTATTATGCGAGCTAGACTGTAGTTCAGACGTGGACTATACGGTTAAGAGTTTTGCAAACCTAGGTACGTGTCCAGGTCTGGAAGAAAAGAAAAAAAAGAGAGAAATACTTCGTGTTACTGTTGCTAAGCAACCAAGTTGAATTAATAAAAAAAAAAAAAAACAATTTCCGTAATTTTAATTTTTCTTGTAAATAGCAAATAGAAAAATCTTAAAGTTTCTAGGTTTTATTATTTGTTCTTGGGTTAAGTTCTGCCCAAAAAGTAAAGATTGCTTTAGTTCTCATCTCCTTTGAAAATAAAATTTGAATCCATTTATAGTTAGTTATAGTTTATTAAGAATTATTTTGGTGCAAAAGCGTTTTTTGTCCATACCACTCCTACAGCGTGTTTAATAAAAAAACATTCGGCTATATGTCAAACTTAAATTTATTTGCAAAATCCAATGTCCTTCAGATATTTAAAAATGTTATTGTGTGGTTTATCCCCAATTAATAAAGTCAATATTGCATTAAAACTACAAGAATCAATTTATAAATTTTTCATAATTTCCGAATGGCGTTAATTGTATTTTTAGTTGTTTTTAACTTTTTCAAATATGAAGATTTCATACTAAAAACGAATTTTAATTAATTACTTTAATTATATACAGAGTTGTAGGGAAATTCACGGAAAAGATCCCGTAACACACAAAAATGTAATACAATTTTTTACTATTTTTGCCATTAAGAACTTGGTATGTTAACCTTTTTAAGAAATAAATTTCTCTAATCACCGTATAGCATGAAAATTCATAAAATCAAATTAATTTTGGAATTACCCTTTGTGATCGCGGTCCTGTTCTGTTGTTCTTCTCCCAAAGATCTTCGTAATCCATACAATCAGTCTTGTACGGTGCAGGAAGAAGATGATATTCAACCTGAAAACACGGAAGAATTTTAATTTTCTTCCTTTTATGTAAAATCTTAATTAACAGGTGATAATATGCAGTAATATTGTTTTTACTAGGCTGAAATCGGTTTACACTTGTTTATGTTCATGAATTAATTGGTTAACATTGTAATGCAATACGTTGAAAATAAATACAAATAGAAAGTATGTAAAAAAACTCCTGAATAAAACTCATTATATTTATTATTAAATATGAAAGTATTCCATATTAACTCGTTTATTATTAAAACACTACAGTGCGTCTAATAATTTGGTCTAATTATTATAATATACTAATATAGTCGTTGGTTGGAATTTATTGGCACAGGAGCCAGAAATGGCTCTACTGTCCCGAACACTAGGTTTAAGAGTTATTGTTCTATTTTTTAATATTTTAGAGTAATTGATATAGTCCAATTGTACTAATATAGTACCTGATATAATAAATATTCTCTATTTATAAAATATATCGTCTAATTTATCCCATTACTGAATTTATATTAGGGAAGAGTGGGCTCAATTATAACAGGGTACGATTGTAACAAGGCAAAAATTTCGAGTGTCGGGTTCTAGATTTGGTTCCTAGGTATCGCACAAGATGTATTTAATAAATCTACATGAAAACCCCTGCTGGCAACCATTTTTATGTTCTTTTGAAAGAGTTACATCACAAAAGATATTTTCATGCTACGTAAGTACTTTTTTGGTATTTCAATATTATATTGTAACAAAGTAATTTTTTTTAAACAAATAAAAATTATTAACCGAATATGTAAGTGGACACCTTAATTAACATTTCAAAAAAAAGATTAGTTTTGTTAATTAACTAGCATTTTTTTTAATGCTGAATTTTAACTAGCATCAAGCTGAAATGGTGTCGTGGGGACGATTGTAATAATAAGTAAAGAGACGAATGTAACAGCAGAGAATAAATAATCTTATGTTTACAAACCATTACTTAACTCTTTAAGAACCACCAATAGTTTCCTATATCATTTATATTATGTTGCATATGCATTATTTTATTTGTCACCTTTCACAGCATAAATTAAAATTTTTAACCCCTTAAAGTTAAAAGTTTAACCCTTTAGGTCTCTGCTCATTATTAATTTTACTTCTAAAATATCACTACTATTTTGATCAATAAAAAATATATCACAACTATGATAATATGTATAATTAACTATGTTTTAGTTGAATTTATGAACTGTTACAATTGACCCCGTAAGGGGAGACAATTGTAAGTGCACGACTGTCAAAAATTGTTAATAACTAATATAATAACATTTAAAATAAGGTATTAATTTTTTCCAGTAGAGGATAGTCTACTTTACTCGTCTGTCAATTAATACTAATAATATATTGGACTTTTTGTTAGTTAAAAATAGTTAAGTAAAAAATGTTAAAAATGACCCCACTCTCCCCTATATATAGTCTAATTTAAGCGATTGATACACGAACGTAAACAAGTGCAAACCAATTTCAGTTGCTTAAATGCAATAAAGCTATATAGTATAGCCTGATAATTAAGATCTTACGGAGAATTTTATCTTCTTTGTCAGCACTACAGCCTAGTGCAGGCAAAAGCTTTCTCAATTAGCTGCCTCAAGGCAGGGCAACTTTAGACTAGATTTTTCCACCTGTTTATTCCCAACAATTTTAAATCCTTCTCAACACTGTCCAACCATCTTGTAGCTGGTCTCCCTCTTCTTCTAGTTCCTTCAATTTTCGAAAAAGTAAATTCTTTAACTAGGTCCAACTCTTCACGCCGAAAAACGTGCCCCAGCCATCTGATCCTGTAGGCCTTAATAACCCTCAAAATATTAGGTAATCTATATCTATTGTATATCTCATCATTATATAGACTTCTCCAAATATTATTTTCCTTAACTGCTCCAAAAATCTATAATCTTAGAGTGTGTCTAATAATTTAAAGAGGGAGTGTATTTCTCATGTTTCAAAGTACAGTGAAACCTCCGTTGAGCGGACATTCTTGGGACCAAAAAAATTGTTTGTTTATGAGAGTTGTCCATTTAAGGGAAGCGTACCCTAATAACGAAATTTAACAACATAAATTGTTTTTAGAATATTCTCAAAGATGTAGAAATAATTAAATAATATCTACAAGGATACTATAACTATCTACAAGAATATTTATTTAAACTATAAGAAAGATAAAAAAGAAGTTTGATATAAATACATTATTCTAGATGTAGCTAGATAAATAAATAAATATAATTTTCCTATTAGCATAGGTACTCACGTTAGACATATGATACCGAATAGGAGCTTTCTGTCCTCAGTCAATTTCAATTATTAGGTGTACATCCTCTAACACCAACTTATCATTTGAAAGGGAACATGGTTAATACTTTCTTGAAAATAAACCTCCCATGATTCACAGAAAAAAAAATGCATATGTATAAGTCATGAGGACCTATGGAGTTGATTATTCACAATTGATCAGTTATCAAATGTCTGAAAAAAAATTTCATTTATATAAACACCTCAAAGATTATATACATTATAAAGATTATACTTCTAAACTCTTTTTTTTTAATCCCAGTTGTGTTAAATACAGTCTTCAAATTGATAAGAAAATTAAAGAAATTTTCAATGGGGAAGAAGCTTTGAGAGCATTTAAGATGTCATTTCTACTTGAGGGGTCTCATAACCTGTGTGGTCCAGATGAAAAGATCAAATGATGCTGATGTCCGAATTATTTCAGGAGTGCAGTACCATTTTCTCTCCTTTCTTTACTAAGATAAGGCAAGGTGAGAGGAGGAAGATTGATTTTTCAGTGGTGAAATAGCTTAACAATATTTTTAGTTATGGATAAGGCAAAAAATTTTAATTTCATTTACATTACATTTCATTACTTAAAAATGGTGAAAAGTTGCATTTTTTTATGCTTGCAATTTAAACCAAAAATAGTTCTTTTTTCAAATTTAGAAAAAGTAGTGTCCGGTTTGTAGAGATAGAAACTAATGTTTCGGGACCCAAATGACTGTCCGCGTCCGGTTACGGGAGTGTCCGCTGTGCAGAGAATGTACATAATGGTTTTCTCATAGAAGATTCCCGGGGAATTAAAAATATGTCCGTATTGAGGGGCGTCCGTTTTGCATGAGTGCCCATAACAGGAGGTTTCACTGTATAAGGAAAAATTAGGAAATTTTTGTTTTAAGCAAAGGCCACTTTTAAAAATTGAATATTTTTACAATTAAAAAAAAAAACTGTTGATATTAATAATGTAAGGTATATTTTCTGAAGTATTTCTCAAAATGTAGTAAACATTAAAAGGTTTTTCTTATAAAACTAAGAATAATTTGAAGAAAAAAGAGTGAAGTGGTAATTTTTAGGGTTATAAAATACTCATAACTCCATATCTCTTTAAATTAAAGATTTGTAAAGGCCACCGACGCTGCTGTTCTGTATGCGCAACTTACCGTTACATTTTTGTTTTCTGCGCAAAAGCTATGTGATTAAAAAACTTGAAATAGGTAAGAACTTGAATCTCAAGGTAGTGTGAGTAGGAAAAAATAGCATTTGATAAATTTTCGTGAATAATTATTTGTTAAGGGGTGTCCGTAGGGTATATATCAATATTGCTAAAATGGACCTCCCTGAACAACTTTTGATCTAATGATCGGATCTTCACGTTCTAGGAGTTATTCGTAATGGCTCAAGAGAGTGACATCAAGTATGCTAATTAATTAGTGCAGACGATATTTTAAGTTACGAAATCACCCACAAAAACTTTCTATGAATAGATACTTTCTCCAAATTTTGAATGGTATGGTATAAAATGTTTTACACCATTTTAATGGTAAGACATGAAATTGAAGAGAAATCGGTTGAATAGTTTCTGAGAAATAAAATTTTAAAAATTCGACTTTGTTTGGTATGATAAAAGGGCCATTATGTTTACTGAACTGTTTTTTTCTAAAGCTATTACAATTTTAAGTAACCTTTAGTAAAAACTTTTCTTACTTTTTTTGTACAAAATCTATGAGAAGTAGTAACTTGAAATAACGAAGTTACATTGAAAAATGTACAATGAATTCCATAAAAAAATTAAGATTTAACTATTTGTCCGAGAGTAATGAATTGTTATACTTGAAATTAAAAAAAAATATTATGATCGATCTATTGCTCGTTGGAATTCAACTCATCATCATCCTTGACGTTCTCAAGAATTTTTTTTCCATGCTAATCTTTTTCCTGCTAGTGTTTTCCAGTTTTGAGCTTTTAGGACCAAAAGGTCTTTTTCTAGGCCATCTCAAATTCGGCCTGCCTCTTTTTCGTGTGCCAACTAGTCTGGCATTGAAAGCTCATTTTGTGGTATGGTTTTCGTGCTCGTAATAACGTGGCCAGCTCATTTTATTCTTTGTCGTTTGATAAAGTCAGGTTCATTATATGAGTGATAAAGCTCTAGATTTTAACTTCTAAGCAACACACCATTTTTTTTTAATTCCTCCAAAAATACTCAAGAGCTTTCTCTCTAAGGTACCCAACATAGCTTCATCCGTACAAAATATGGTCCAGGTTTCACAAGCATATGTTAAAATTGGTCTTAAAAGATATATATATATATAATAAAACTTTTGTTTTTCTATGAATTACATTAGATTTTATGTATTTTCAAATTCCATTGAAACATTTATTGGCTATAGTAATTCTTCTTTGTAGATATTTCCATTGTAATATTGTTCCTGTTGTTGATTACAGAATCCAAGTAAACGAAATTTTCAACAGCCTCAAATTTATATTCTTCAATTTATAAATGGGTGCTATTGTAGCTTGCTTTAGCACAGGGCGAAAATATTTAGTTTCGCTCTCGTTTATTCTCAGGTAGGAATTCAACTACACAGTAGAAATTTGATGCTCTGATCTGGGTCATTTTGAATTTGAAAGTCAACGAGTTTTTCTTTTCCGATATTTCATTCGGAAGGTGATTCTTGTTCGAAAGTTACTGCCATTTTAAAAGGTTTGAATTTTTTTTAATAGTAAATAATTATTCAGTGCTGTAGATAAATTGATCTCTGTCGTGATTGTCATTTTATAAGCTCGTGCTTGATTAAGACATTTCCAGATATAAAACTTAACATCTATTACGAAATTTTTTAAAATCTAAAGTGTTTCTTTCGATGCGAAGTGTTATATAAAATACAGTTTTCGTTATGTATGATTGTTAAGACGGATATTTCAGGTGGTTGTAGTTTGTATGATATAATATTTACTAATTGAAGATTGTGATGAAAACAGGATGATGAAAATGAAAACCGGATCGTAATTAATATAAAGCTTTGATTTAATATTTGTAGAGCTCGAGATACAAAATATATATTTTTTCTATAAGACTTTCAGTTAAATAAATTTTGCATAATAATAATACAATAAGGACAGGCCTTGGAAGACAATTCCCCCATAACCTGCCTAATCAAAAGCCACATTAAAAAGTGCGTGTAATTTGCTCCCTACGGATACAGGAGAAGCATGGAGAGGAGATCCAAAATTGGCAAATTATCAAAATATAACGTAGCCAAAACAAGGCCAACCCAGCATAATAAATATTGGGTTCAAAAATACCTTGGCGATCACGAGTTGCCAACAAATATATGGGAATTATTACAACCATGCAACTGAAACATTTTTGCGGTTGGAAATTAATAATTAAAAAGTTATAAAAAGATTTTTGTTTTCGATTAGGTGCGGCAGTGAATTAATAAGTCTGCATCAGTAATGAAATAAAAAGTATCCGTTACATTGATCGATAAGAAAAGAATAAAATATTTTACGTTCGCTTTAAAAAAAACTCTTTCATTTAATTTAAATACAATTCGATTAAGAATGATTGAAAAAAGTAATTAAAGATATTTTATTGGGCAGGAAATATGTAATGCCAATTGTTGCATCACATATATCCCCGCTGGACACAGAAAAAAAATTAATATTTTTTTTTATTACTAAATTAATGGATCTCCTCAAGTTACAAAAAAATGTTATGCACTGAAATATAATATACATCCATGGAACATAATATGAGATATACACTTATGTATAGTTAAATATGAAAGTAAAATTATTATTCAAAAAAATAATTTTAGAACATACAGTTATAGTTCTAACATATTTTCAATAATGTTATTAAATCATATATATAAATGTTCTGAGTTTTTGACGTAAAATTATCTGAGTCTATAAAATTTAAATTTTGCTGAACATTGTCATCACCAGGACAGGACATTTTAATTTCTCTCGAATTTAAAAAACTTTATCATTAACAAACTGTATAATTTGCAAAATTATTTCATTTACTAAATATTTTCCTTATTATCATTAATACTTTTTCTTATTGATATACATATATAATATAAAATATTTAAATATATAAGTGCAATTTATCGTAGCATATTCTGTATTTCTTATTATAACTTAATAAAATGTTTTTTAATGTCAAATATTCAGATAATTATAAGTGCCAATACAATTCTTTAGCTTATTGTTTAATATTAAAAACATAAACTGAGCATGAGCATACAATTAAAAAAAATATATAAGCTTTCATTTTTTTAGCTATAAATAAACAGTTGATCAGACTTATTTTATTTAACCTAGTTATTTTATTTACCTAGGGATAGTCATCTTTTTTTATATAAAGGGCAAAATTATCATCTCTCATATTGCAAGAGGTAAAATCATCTCTTTTATTTTAGAGGCAAAATTATCTAAAAAGACAGTATTTATATTTTTTAAATTATTTTATTTTTAACTTTTTTTCTACCCTTGAACTAATATGATCGAGAAAACATGTGATTCTAACCTGAATATTTGTATTAACAATTATACTATCACTGCTATCTAGTATTGGATTCAAGGTAAAGTCATTTTATAGTTTTTTTTATTATTTTACTTCTAACCCTATCAACTTTTGAATTAATGTTATAGCATACCTATGATCAGGATTCTGACCTGAAATTTTGCATACATGATGCATTGTATTAACATTTATACTATCATGGCAGTATATTATTGTATTCAAGATGATAAAAGTTATTATTTTGTGTTACTGCATCTATGAAAATTCACTTCATTTTAATGAAGGAAAATATTATTGTCATATTAAGTATGGCTGCTCAGTTTTTCTTATTTTGAATTTCATGAATTTAGTTTTAGCTCAGCTGGACACTTATTTAATAAAAATTAGAATACTTAAAAATATTCGAAAATTGTATTGTTCAAATCAATAGAATTTTTTTTATAATAAAATTTCTGAATTTATTTATGTTTTGATAAAACAAAATATTCATTAGTAACTATTTGAATTAAAACTATTGAATATCATTCATGAATATTTATAGCAAACAGTAAAAAATCCATTTTCTTTCTTCAAAATTGTAATATCATTGCAATTCTTGATAATGTTTAACTGAAAACATTAAATAATATAAGTAATGTTAAAATGACCAATTAAATTATACAAAATTGAAATAAAAATGTAATTCTTTTTATGAACCAATATATGATATGAATATTTAAGTTGTGTTATTTTTAATCAGATAGCAAATTTTGATTGCAGAAACCTTTTTTACCTTTGAAAATAAATTTACACATATTCTGTGGAATTTCAAACACCTCACGAACTGTAAATACAAGACACCTGAAGAAGCTTCACAAACAAATTACACCTAGAGAACACTATAATCATTTATTGTTTCGCTTTAAAGAAATTGTCTGTAATAAAAATACAAAAATTGAAGAGACTTTTTAAATTAACAAAGTTTCATTACTGGTCAAATCAGATGCAGGATATACCAAAGCTCTCATAGCACCCATAAAACAAAATGCAAGAAAGTCTGAAAACAATCCTTTTAATTTACCAAAAACATTTTCTTTAAAAACCAAAGTGTATTTACATAATTCTGTTCAGGCATTAAAATAGTTTAATTCAAGAGTTATAAGGACTTGAAAATCTCATTTAATAGAATAATAAATGTAGATAATAAAAATTCTTAAATGTTATTTCTGAGAATAAAAAATTCTTATAATCACTGGAAACATCAATCGTTTATGTGTATTATTAAAAAAAATTTAAATATTGAAATTATACTCGATTTTTTTTTAAAGAGCGAAAATATTTTTACAGAAGTATAAAATATGGAAAAATAGATTTTACAGATCTATTTTTTTGACACCACTTTTGACAAACGAATTATTTTAAACTTAAATTTTAATTGTATATTAATTACAAATCCTTATCACTGAAATAAAAACATAAACTAAATTATTTAAATCCTGAGAAAATATATTCGTTTCAGAATTTAAGTTAATTCCTGAATTAAGTTAATTCAGAATTTAAGTTAGTTAACTCCCATTTTAATCCTCCTTTCCCTTAAACATACTCATACAAAAAAAAAAAAAAGTTTTAAAGCCCTTTTGTACTCGAAGTTCATTTTTCAGTTTTCAGTTGAGACCGAAATTCCAAACTATTCTTTCTATTGACGCTGAGTTGCATAGTATCATCATAGTTGCATAAATATCATCAAATGCATGAAATTTATAATGTTAAGAAAATGCACATAAAGTTTGCGAAATTATTATTTTTGTCTTACGATCGCCAAATAGCAGCCTTGTTCAGAATTGACATGTAGCTAGGAAAATTATAACTGCACTATATTTTAATAGTAATTTACTTACACCCTTGAATTGATTGATTAAAAAAAGTATGAACTCATTTAAACATTTATAATTTTTATAAATTATTATTAGCTCATTATACAGGTTAACTAATTTTATATTAATAAAATTAACATTAGTTCACTGATACTGGAAATATTCATGTACATATAAAAGGGACAGTAGAAAATTTTCAAAGCCTAATATTATCAATGAACAAATTTTGTTTTTCGATCAAAATTTCTGAAAAATTTTAGCATTTTTTTTATAAAAGTATGCTTGGAAAATAAAGTTCACACAAAAAAAAAAATCCTTTGATTTTACACAATTCTTGAATAAACGAGCATATGTGTTATAAAGTAATAGAAATCAATATATATTGAAATGTTAATAATTTATTCAATTAAATTTAAATTCTCACTTATTAACTAAAGGAATTAAAACCAATAAATACACAAATTGACTTATGTTTTTCTAACAAGAAAAAGTTTTTCAAAGCGACATATTTTTGAAAAAAAAAAAGTTTTGTAGGAATTTTTATAGACCAAATATTTCCCCCATTGTTCTTCTAATTTCCCCCAAAGCCTCGCACGATCAAACATATTCTGATCATCTAAATATAATTAATAATACCAAATATTGAGAATAAATTTAAAAAAAAAATTATACGTTGAGATCAGACACTTATTGGTGAACACTTTAATTTTATTTAATCTAAAAAATCGGCCCAAATTAGGAAATAAAAGGATTAAAATCAAAATTTATATTAAAAATAATTAACAATTCATAGTTATTTCCTGTAATATAAACCAAAAAGTTATAATATGGGTCTTAAAGTATTAAGTTAAAGCAAAACACATTTCAGTTAACGTACTCGTAAATGTGACCATTTTATGTTATTTTTCCTTAATTATCAATAACCTTTTAAAATTACTCTTTCTCAATAAGATAAAAAAAACCTGCTTACTCTTAATATATATATCTTTTTTTCGAAGGATTTGGATTTTTGAAACCCAAAATATATTTTATTTTTTCGCCATCATTAAACAGTTGAACCAATGTTTGGGGTTTTCGACAACTAATGTTCAAATCCGTAGCCTTGTAATTTTGAACAAATCCAGAAGACAAGGAAACTCCTGGATCAGTACCAGCAGACGTACGATTTGTTATGGGAACATGGAGGACTTTGTGACTCGACAGATTTAACGTGCATTATTCAATCAGTCACCACTTACTACACGGGGAGTCTTCGGTTGGCGTGGATCGAACCCACGAACTCTTGGAAATGGGCCCAGAATGTTAGAAAATACTAGAAAATAAGGTAACTTATTAGTACTATATGTTTTGTGAATGATTTTCCCCGTTCTAAATTTATTGCGCTTTATTCATTATAAAATATAACGCTTAAAAAGGATGGTAACTTACTTGAAATATATATATTTTGAAATAAAATCTTAACTTTAAATTTATCTCCTTTAATTAAATTTCAGAACAGAATATTAGAAAATAAAAAGTTACTTACTAGAACTATGTGTTTTTGAATGATTTTCCTGGTTCTAAATTTATTGCCATTAGTTCATTATCAAATGTAATGTTTAGAAAAGTAAGGTAACTTACTAGAACTGTATATATCTTATCTAATATTCTTGGCTTTAATTTTATTATCATTAATTAAATTTCAGAAGAGACTATTTAAAAATAAAGTTATTTACCAGAACTATATGTTTTTGTTTCATTTTCCCGGTTCCAAATTTTTTATCTTTATTATTATCAAATATAGTTTCTAGAAAAGTAAGGTAATTAACTGCAACTATACGTATTTTGTATAATCTTCTTGGCTTTAAATTTACTAAATTTAATTAAATATCAGAAAAAAATGTTAGAAAAAGGAGTAACTTACTAGAACTATATGTATTTTATATGATTTTCCCGGCTCTAAATTTATTGCCTTTAATTCAATGTCAGAAACTGAAAATGGCGAATGTATGTCGAGAACTGCTCTTGGATTCTTTCTTGGATCAAACAACTCATCTTCTTCAACATTCAGAATGAATAACTGACGAGAGGCAACATTCATCACCCCTGGCAAAAGAGATAAATAGCAAATAGTTCTTTAATCCCAACTCTTTATAAATATATATAAAAGCTTCAGTAATAACATAATAACAACAGTAGTAAGTAACATAAAAAGCTTCTATTAATCTTTTCATGTTATTTTCTCTGCTATAAACCTTCATCCTAATTAATTATTCAAATCGAAACACTTACTCATACTTTTAAAAAGCCACATTCCGTTCCTAAATCTATTTTTGGCTCAAATATGCATAACTATAAGTAAAGATATTTTTCCCTTTAATCTTCGTGGGAATCACTCGATCTATTTCATAAACCAATAGTAATTTCTAAGATTTCCCTCTTTTTCCTAAATAGAGACATTTTCGGATTTTTTGCAAGATTTTTCCCTACCAGAAAGACTGACCGTCGAAGGAGTTAACTTCATTTTCGCTCATCACTCATATGAAAATGATCTAAATAAATAAATAATTTTGCTTTTATTAAAATCCTGTGTCTGTTTTCCTGCTCGATCCGACTGCATCATTTTACAAGCCGAGAAGGAATATAAGACCTGATGAAATGGGCGCAGGATAACTATAAATGCTAAAATGCATCTTCAAAATATAATTCAAAAATGAAAATAAAAATACAATTGGCTGAATGATGAAATTGACGCTGAATCGACATTGATGTCTGAATGCTGAACTGACATTGCTCGTGAAATAGATATTATCTTTTCTAATAGTGTCTAAAATAATCTGATGTCAAAAAAAATTAAAAGAAGAGATTCTTGGAACTTTCCTCTTCAACCGAGTTTTAACGCTGCCTGATTTGATTCCCGCCTACCTGAATGCTAAAAGTGTTGTGTAGTGATTTTGAAATCGGATTCGCTGAGTCCCTACTTGCTTACTGCCTGTCGGTCTCATTGAGGGATGATGGAGGTCCAGTCGACTTGTTTTCGTTAGCGGTGGTTTCCTTCAACGGGAGATGATTTGTGAAAGAGTGAAAAACCAAAAAGTGGTGGCTTCGCGTGTGCACTTGTGATATGATAGTGAATACTATTCGCGTGTTACATCAAAAAATGAAAGATTTGAAATAATTCATGGTGAACAATATCACACAAAATAGTAATTACAGTTTTATTGATATTTATATTATCTATTTCAATTAGTTGATTTTAGTTTCAAATAGTATTTCGTTTTGATTATAATGTCTTTGAAATCGAATGTCTTCATTATGTGCATAAACTTTTTTTTACCTTTTATTCAGTTTAAGCGTTAATTATAATTAATATCTAAATAATTTAAAGGAATTATTTGCATTATATATCACAGTGTATATTATACTGATTGTAAAAGTAAAATTTAAATTTTATTTTATTATGGTGTTTAAAAAAAACAACAATGAGATTTAATTTATTTCTATATGTAATTTTTAATTATTGAAATTTATTTTGATTATTTGAATGCCCTTACAGTGTGGCAGAAATTATAAATTAAATATGGTAACCAAAAATAGTGCAACAATTCAAAATTTGAATTTAAATGAAGTTAGACCTGGAGAGGGTTCAGGCATTTCCATTAACAGACCAAGTTTATAAGAGAAAGACTCAAATCCAACATAAAGTGACCAAACCACGAATTGACAATCAATAGTATCCGGATACAATCAAAATACATTCAAAATAAAAGTGACAACCACCCGATGGTGACTAAGAAAACTATCTTGTTAAATACTAACACATGTAGTACTTTAAAAAAAACCAACAAATAATTTCGAAAAATTATGTGTCCAAAAAGAAGAAAAAAGATATAAATGAAAACAAACAAATAGTAATTTGCAAATTAACCTAACTTGCACTTCAGATTAAAAATAAGGAAAATAGCTAGGTCAGTCAAATTTTAAAAACTAATATAACTAATACTATATTGAATTTGAAAGCTTTGTTTAGGATTTCAATTAGTAATTAATTTTGTTAAACGGGTTGTAATGTAAATTCTGAGAAGACTGATTACCTTTCCTGATTATAAAAGCAATTTGTCCTTACACATTTTTTTTTCCTGAAATCCTGGTTAATGTTTGCAATAAAAATACCAATAAAGAAAGTAGAAAAAAGTGTCAAATGAAAGAAAAACAAAATGAAAATAAAATTTTGGACATAAAAAATAAGAATAAAACAAAAATGAAAATGTAAACAAAGTGAATTTAAGGAAATAATCTAAATAAAAAAATATATTTTTAAAAACCACGTTTTTTGTAGTAGAGAATAATAGTTGAAAAGTAAAAATTTAAAAATTATAATTTTAAAAAAAGGACTAAAAAATATAAAATAATGTTTTTCAACTTCATACATATTCCTATGATCTTAGAGGTTGTCATTAAAATTGGTGAATCTGAACTTTTAATAGCTTTGAAAAATAGGTCTTTAATTAAAATCAAAAAATTCTTGAGTTCTGGAATGCCAATATAGACATATAACCATGCGAATAAAATTAAGCTATTGTTCATTATGTCACAAGGTATACCTCAAAGACGGGACCAGCAGATGTAAACGAAGGTGTGTAGACAAAGCAATTCGGCAAATTAGTCGCGAGGAAACTAACATCGCTGCAAAGCTCTTCAAATCTTGCTTATAAGATTTAAAACGAAAAACGTGGGGCGCATGAAATACATAACAGTAAATATATACATACATGTACACATTTTTTCTTACTCATACACAGCCACGTACACATGGACATGGACGCCGGCACACAGCTCTGCACCTATCAGAAAGAAATACTGTCATCTATCAGAAAGAAATACTGTGGCCAGGAAAACAGAGAGTTACAACTGCGACATACCACGCTCCCCCCGATGAGTCCCTAATCACGAGCCCACCCTATCATCTGCATCGTTGCCAGAGCTAGGCCCAACATCTGCCCTTGTCTCCCGTCAGGATACTTAAAATTATTATTTATTTAAAACTATACAATTAATTAGAGAAACAGAAATTATCAAACATTGTGTGACTATAATAGAATGTTGATTATTGACATTTAAGACCCATGGGAGCTGAGCGTCAAAAATAGTGACTATACAGAAGAACATTCAGATACAATTACAGATATGCATACACATATTCACATGAGCACACACTAATATAACATTATTGTTATGTATTTCATGCGTCCCACGTTTTTCGTTTTAAATCTTACAAGCAAGATTTGAAGAGCTTTGCAGCGATGTTAGTTTCCTCGCGACTAATTTGCCGAATTGCTTTGTCTACACACCTTCGTTTACATCTGCTGGTCCCGTCTTTGAGGTATACCTTGTGACATAATGAACAATAGCTTAATTTTATTCGCATGGTTATATGTCTATATTGGCATTCCAGAACTCAAGAATTTTTTGATTTTAATTAAAGACCTATTTTTCAAAGCTATTAAAAGTTCAGATTCACCAATTTTAATGACAACCTCTAAGATCATAGGAATATGTATGAAGTTGAAAAGCATTATTTTATATTTTTTAGTCCTTTTTTTTAAAATTATAATTTTTAAATTTTTACTTTTCAACTATTATTCTCTACTACAAAAAACGTGGTTTTTAAAAATATATATTTTTATTTAGATTATTTATTTTCTGCTTTTTAGTTTTGTGTTTAAAATTACTTTTTTAAAATTATAATTCTAAAATTTTTATTTTACAATTATTATTCTCCACTACAAAAACACGGTTTTTAAAAATATATTTTTTTATTTAGATTATTTATTTTCTGCTTTTTAGTTTTGTGCTTAAAATGATGTAATTGGTTTTAAATACCATGATAAGATAATTGCAGATTTATTTCAGTTTCATTTCACCTTATATCTGAAATTCAAATTTTTTATACGTACCTAACAATAATATCATATCAAAATATTTATTATGAGTTTTCATAAGATCTGAATATAAATAATAAATTAAATTTATTTTTGGAGGTACCAGTTGTCGCATTCTTATCATTTCCCTCATTGCTTCTTCATTGCATGGTGTCTTGCCAGTAAATTTTGAGCAATCGAGGTCCACTATTCTTAATCCGTTCCGAACACGGCTTAACGCGACATATGCCTGTCTTTTAGCAAATAGTTTAGATCCAAGATATACGACAGCACTGTCCACCGTACACCCTTGCATTTTATGGACTGTGCAGGCCCAGCACAGTATTAGTGGGAGTTGTGTTCACTCGATTGTTCCATAATTTCTGAGGGCTGGAAATTGAGTGGATTTTGGCTTGATTAAATGAATTCCATCTTTGCCAAAGTCGACACGAATAGCTCGAATATCGGTATCGTAGACCTGATCACGTCGAAATAAAGGCCAAATAATTTCAGTGATAGTGCCCATGTTACCATTAACAAGTCCTTTCTCTATATCAATATTAGAACGAAGCATCACTCTGGCTCCGTTGAAAATTTTCAAAACCTTTTCCAATCCACCAGTTTTGTTGATGTCATCCGACACAATGTCATCTATGTTTGCATTGTCTGCATTTCTTGTCGCATTTATTAAGGCATCCTGAGCCCGAATGCTGAATATTCGCACTCCTTGAGCTCGATATCGTTCAAGGACGGCTGTGTATGTGCGTGAACTTTCGCACGAGTAGGATATATGCGAATTGCTTCATCTAAATCAAAATCGCCAGATGTCTCTGTCAGCATTTTTGACGCTAATAGAGCAAAATGTGGGGCCTTCATTTCACCTACGCGGAGAGCCTTTAACAGATCGGCAAATTGTGTATCACCTTGTTGTCGCATGTTCTCTGTCAACTCCACAAGGCTGAAGAGTCTCCACAAATGAGTAGCCGGAATAAAACTTGTAGGCTGGTCGAATATCGGAGCTCCTCGAATAGGTGGCAACTGAAACAAGTCTCAAAAAACCATAATGTTGATGCCACCGAATGGTTCATTTTCTTTCTTTTTCAATTGTCGTAATCTTGAGCACATCATACAAAACATTTCGTAAGAAACCATGGAAATCTCATCTATGAATAGAAATTCTATGTCCTTCCATTGATTACGTAACACCTTCAAACAGTTAACAGTAAGTGGTGCCAAATTTCCTATGATTTTGCCGTCTTTTTCAACTGGGAATTTAAATAATGTGTGGATTGTTGTTCCGCCAACAAGTCTTGCAGCTACTCCGGTCAATGCGCCAACTTTAACTGCTTTTTTGCCGTAACAGCGATTGACCTGTTCCTTCAATGCATTAAAAGTAATGCGACATTCTAATGCGACTTGGGCTTCCATTTAGTTGACTCTGAATGCTGAGAGTGATTGCGTTAAATAATTCTCGCTGTCTTAAATTCATTTCAGCACAGACATTTTGAAACTGCTCATTTGTCATCGCCTGTTCATTAACTTCATCTTCAAGTTCTGCTTGAACAATTTTTTCTGGATTTTCGAAAATATTGAAAGCATGCGCCTGATTGAATGCTGTTTCAAGTTGTCTGTCTCTTGCACGATGAATTTCAAGGTACGCATTCTTTTGTCTCAATTGTTCTTCTCGAGCAAGAAAAGCATCGCGAGCATTAATATGCTCATCAATTAATTCATTCTCCAAGTAAAATGGTACATATTGAACCAGCAGACTATAGAAATAATTTTCTCGCTCGGTCGACTTGTGGAAATACGGTATTCGAACAACAGCTGGAACATTTCTAATTACCATTTTTGTGTTGTTGATCAGATTTACGACTCTTCGTCTTGTTGGCTGCTCTTCCTCTTCTGGATCAATACTTTCTTCATTATCTCCCGCTTTTTTTGCATAAAACGCCTCAAAATTAATCGCAAATTCAAGTAGGCACATATTTGGGAAATCATAGCCCTGCTCTTGTTGTCTTGGACGATTAGCATATCGCTCAAATAAATTTGAGCAAAGTCCAACTGCTTCATTATTTTGAAATCTCAATATTCGATATCGTTCATCAGGTTTTCTTGTATTTAAAAAACACATTTTCTTGAACTTGAGCGTAGTAGCAGATGGCAGAGTCGATATACACATTATAATGCAGAAACTTGTCGCTCTTTCAATATTCGCATGCACGATTTGAAAAGCTTTTGCAGTGATGCTAGTTTCCTCGCGACGAATTTCCCGAATTGCTTGGGCTACACCTTCATTAACATTTGCTGGTTCCGTCTTCGAAATATACTTGGCGACATAATGGGCAATTGATTCATTTGATCCGCAAAGTTATATGTCCATATTGGCATTCCAAAACTCAAGAATTTGCTCATTATAATTATTTACCCATTTTTCATTGGGTGTTCGTTTCAAAGTACAAAATCGTACTCCGTTTCGAATGAACTCGTCTGAACTGGGCGACACAACACGAGTTTGTTGACATGACTGGCGAGGAAAAGCAAATCGACATGTTTCCGAATTGTTTTTGTAGCATGTACGAGTATGGCGATGAATTTGATTTCGTTTGACAAGTGCTCTTAGATCTTGATCTTCATCTTCGTTTGGTAAGTGGCATGAAATCACTCGGTCGATGTGCAAAAGTCCTTCTGGTGTTTCAAAAGATGGAGGATTTTCGGCCCATACTACAAAGTGTACATGTGGGCTTCCCCGGTTCTGAAATTCTACTCGATACCAGAAATCAACTACTTTTCCACCAAGAAGATTATCATTTTGTTTAATCTGTTTCAGGAAAGCATTGACACGACGAGAAAAATGTCGGTTCAACACAACGGGATACAAATCAATCAAATGATGCACTTCATCAATATTTAATTGGCTAGGATCTTCATTGGGTCTGCCATCTGAAATTAATAGGGCTTTGCGCATATCCAACCAATGCAAATCATTACAGCTCAAAGTAATAAACCAAGTTGGAGGACCAAGGCAACGAATAAATGCAATTAATTCATTGTGAGCTGTTCGCCAATATGATGCGGATACTCTAAGATCCTTTAAATGTAAATGAAGGTCCTTCTTGTCCTCGCACAACTTTGCCACATGCATTGATCGTCGACTGCACTCGTAGATACTCAAACATTGACAGTGCATAAAATAAATGATCTGTTCTTTGAAAACGGTTGTCTGAGCCTAGGACGCTCTTCATTAAAACCCCTATTTTTGCCATATGGAAAGAGATAAAACCATGAGAATTCCTCTGCTTTCAATTCTCGATATGCATTAACAATATTGTCTTTAGTATTGCGTAAAATTTTGTTAATATCTCTATTTTCCTCAAATTCCTCATTAACATCTGGCTGTTCGTGATCAATTGGTGCCGTTACAGATGTTTGTATAGGAACAAATTGTGATGCATTAACTAGCTCTGGTTCTAATTCATTTTTCTCAGGAACTTCGTCCATCTGTACCGATGAATGGGCATTCAAATCTTGCTGCATTGGTGCAACTCTATCTTTAACGACTACATTGATGGCATTAATTGAAAACTGTGTACCGGCATCGGAACAAGTAGTTCGGCGGGCAGTACGAAGGAATTCATCAATCGTATCGCATTGGATGACATAAGCTTTTCCGTTATGTGCTCCAATTTTTCCTTTTGGTCCACACGAATGGGAATCAGTAAAATAATATTTGTTGTCGTAATACATGAGACCAAATGAACTGCCATTGATAATCAAAATTCTAGCCTGATGTTCGACGAATAATAAGTTTATCGCAGCTCGAAGATTTAAGAAATTAATTCCATCATTTTCCCTATCACATAAACTGCCATTAAAAGCACCATTTGAATCGTCATATTCAATACAAAAGACATTGTCAAACATTAAAATGTTATGTTTCACAACATCCAGATTTTTGATCTCCAAATAGCCACGATTATCAATGGGAAAAGCATCTGGTTGGTTTCTAGTTTCCAAATCGATTCGCGCGTAAAATTTATCGCCTTCAATCATGTTTTGATTTAAAACATTTGTATCCCATTCTCTCGGTGGTTTAATGGCAGCACAAATTAAATTTGCCACAACCATGCCAAAACATTGCTGTCCAGCATGTCCGGATTGAAAGATATCTTCATAATTTTGATTCCAGGAAGCACGTACGATTCGCGAGTGGTCACTTATTCGTTGGAAAGCACTACGAGCTGGAGAATCACCATTTTGGTCATCACGTTCATTTAGTCCTTTTGACTGAGCCGGAATAACGTGAATAACATCTTTTGTAATTAATCGAGCAAATCTATTTACTATTACATCTTTGTAGAGTGGGTTATTTGCAATAAGCCAATCAAGTGCCTTGTAAACTTGATCCGGTGATATGTTAAAGTCTCTTGTTACATTTAAGTTCTGCAGAGTTTCAGTCACTACAATAATTCCGATATCTGAGCTTGATCGAGGAAGCATTTCAGGCAGTTTTTCACTAACTTCAAAGATATCGAAAGCAAATAATGTGGCATGTCCTTTAAAACCGTATTGGCCGAATCTGCCGGGAAATTTAATAATTTTGATGTACGGAATGATGCGGTGAAGTAAATGTCGTTCTGGTTCAGTTAGTGCTGCAATTTCACCAGGAATATCACCTGGTAGCAAATTCTTCCAATACGCCTTAGATGGAGCATGACTCTTTGAGCTTTTCAAGTGCGTATTGCATCGATAGCATAAAAGCAAAACATTTTTAGCGACAAGTTCCGGTGGAAAGCATGGTTTTGCTGACGTTAAACGACATTTAGCTATTTGATTAGGGTAGCATTTCTTCTGGCAGATATCGCAGCACTTGTCGCAATAAGAGTCTATGGTTGAGTAGAAATCTGCCCTATCAGTTATCCGTTGAGCATAAGCATGACGTCGACGCTTTAGTCCTTCTTCATGTGTCTGAATTGACTCTCCCGCTCTTGAATCAGATTTTCTCAAGCGATTTGATTCCAATCGAGAGTAATGTTGATCATCTAATTCGTTTGCTCTTGTTTCACAATGTCTTCGTGCGTCATTGTTAAGTCGAGAAGAACGTGTATCTGCATTTTCGTTTAATCTCGCTTGGGCCTTTCTTTGTTTATCTTTATTTCGTCCGACAACACTCTGGTTTTTCGGAAATTCTGCCGCTTGTTTGCGCCGTTTAGCCA
The DNA here is from genome assembly GCA_949128135.1 of Parasteatoda lunata. Taxonomy (NCBI): domain Eukaryota; kingdom Metazoa; phylum Arthropoda; class Arachnida; order Araneae; family Theridiidae; genus Parasteatoda; species Parasteatoda lunata. The sequence goes on from OX421978.1 coordinate 7,459,987, forward strand.
GTCTTGCAAACGTATCTGCTTCTGATTCTTGTTGAAGCGTCTCTAACCGCTTTTGTTTTTTTATCTTCAGTCGTCGCTTGCGCTGAGTGGCTGTCTCTTTCACCATCGTAGAAAATTTATTTCTTTGTCAAGACTACTACAGGACCACTACTAAAATAATAGAACTTTAATTTTAAATTAGGGATAGAAAAATGTTTAGAGAAAAACAATACCTTTACGACTTTCACTAGTTTTATGCAGATGACAACCAAAACGATCTGGAAATGAATGAAGAAAAACTGGATCCTACCACGTGATTTTTCAGCCAATAAAAATACTCCGACAAAAAAAATTGAAATAATGGAATCGATAACAAAAGACAATCGAGAAAATAATTTTTTTTTAAAATTTTAATTTTATTTTACGTTGTATGCCTTTTTTTTTCTTCATTTTCATGCATTGTCATCCAATTCTGATCTATGTGCCAAATTTGAAGTTTGTAGCTAGTCGGGAAGTTAGCTTAAAATCGATTACAAAATTCCACCCGGATAGACATCCACGAAGGCAAGTTTATATAAAAGTGTTAAAATAAAACAAAAAATTTACTTAAAAATACAGATTTAAATAGCAAAGCTGAAAATAATCTTGAATTTTCAAATGTTCTTGAGACTAAATGTGATAATGGTGTGCAACATTGGCAAAATCATGTTGACGGAATTATGCAAATTCAAGATATTGAAAAAAATTCCCAACTTCAGGAAATTTTAGACAATTTTTCAGAGATTTTTGCTAAAGATAAATATGATTTAGGGACAATAAGAATTGAACCTCAAAAGGTAAGAATAAGACCATTAGACTTACCAGTGTCATTTTTTTCTTCATGAAAATAAAAATACTGAAGAGATAAACTTCTGAATAACGATCATTGTGTCAATATTTTTTACATTTTATTTTCAAAGTATACAATCTTGAATACAAGTTTCAGATAGAAATTTTTTTGACAAAAAGTGTCAATTTGTATTTATATATCTCATATCACTTGTATTTTCATATTTTTTATCTTTTATGTTTTTGAATATTTACATTAAGAAAATTTTTATAGATTTTCTTATCTTAAGTGAAAAGTTTACTTAAATTGTGTTTGTATGAGGAATAAGTTATTTATTGTGATTTTCAAGAGACTGAAAAAACTTAAATCACAAACACTGCTTAAAATGAAGATCTAAGACTTTAAATTGTTGGTAGTGCTAACTAACATTTTTTCCTCGAATACGTTATGAAATTTTTTTTTACATTGCGTGCAAATGTGTATTTTTTATAATTCATGTTACTTTATATCTTGTTGATATCGCAAACAAAACTGTTTTTTTCATTTTAATTGTGTCATCATAGGGAAAATTTTGCGAAGGGATAAATTTTAAAATTTTTTAGATGTCAGTTAAAATTTTTCGGCGAGGGGGAATGTATCATAAAAAGCTTTTATTAATCTTTTTAAAATATTTTCTCTGCTATAAAACTTCATCCTAATTAATTATTCAAATCGAAGCATTTACTCATACCTTTAAGAAGCCACATCCTGTTCCTATATCTATTTTTGGTTCAAATATGCATAATTATGAGTAAAGACATATTTCCCTTTAATCTTCGTGGGAATCACTCGACCTATTTCATAAACGAGTAGTAATTTCTAAGATTTCCCTATTTTCCCTAAATAGAGACAATTTCGGATTTTTTACAAGATTTTTCCTACAGAAAGACAGATCGTCGATGGAGTTAACTTCACTTTTTGCTCGTCATCCATATGAAAATGATATAAATAAATAATTTTGCTTCCATTAAATTCTTGTGTCTGTTTTCCTGCTCAGTCCGACTGCATCATTTTACATATATATATGTATATATATATATATATATATATATATATATATATATATATATATATATATATATATATATATATATATATATATATATATATATATATATATATATTTATATATATATATATATATATATATATATATATATATATGTATATATGTATATATATATATATATATATATATATATATATATATATATATGTATATATATATATATGTATATATATATATATTATATATATATATATATATTATATATATATTATATATATATTATTTTCTTTTTCTTTGTAAGAACGGAAAGAGCACTGGTATATTAACAGCCACCCCTGATGAATGTAAGCAATTCGTGTAGACTTTAAAATTATGTAAGGATGTATAAATGAAGGATAAAGTCTATAAACAGCTTTCTATCCCCATGTGCAGACTCTGACTTTTAAATAAGTCACCCCGTGAAAGATAGGATGCCAATGAATGATTTATTTCCTTTTTAAGTCTGTTATTTAAATTACTACGTTTACGTATTTTGAATGTTTTTTATAATTAATTTGATATTATTTTAATAAAATTTATAAAGTTTTTTTTTCTTTTTTTGTGGGTTTTATTAAATAATTTTGTCCGTTTGAAATGTTTTACTAGTTTTTCTCATAGATGGCAGAACTGATATGTTAATTGTTTAAATTTTTTTCGACCAAATATATTTTTTAATTTTATTTTATTCAATTCAAGCTATATGCACAACTTTAAAGATTTTTTTTTTGCGAAATTTGTGAACTGTTAAATTAGTATTTTAGTTTTAAACCTAAACTACATTTTGCTACACGCCGGTAAGTTTGGTTTCTGCTTCCTTTTATTTCATACTCTTTTTCAACAGATTGTTTTAGCGATATCGACACATTATAAAGTTTAATTTTTATCTTAGTATAATTGTTCTTTATTCAGAAATATCGCATTAAATTATACCAATAGATGTATCTTGAGGAAGACTTTTAGTTTTTCCAAACAATAGTTTTATATTTTATATTATTTTAATATATATATATATATATATATATATATTGTCATCTAAATATGACCAATCATTTACTACAATTTAGAATAAACAGGATATAGAGGAATACAAACATACAGATGAATACAAGTATATAGAGGAGTACAAGGAATGCAAGAAATATAGAGAAATACAAGATTTCAGTAAAACACACAGTTGGTTGCCAAATAATCACTTTTTACGTCCTTCAAATTCTTTTGCGACAATTTAACAGGTTTTGGTATTTTTAAAATCGTTTTTCTCATAAATGATTCGACAGTTTTTGAAAATGTTTTTACGTTTTTCCAAATTATACATTAATTTGCACCCATTAATTAGTAGATCATAATTAGTGTAAATAATTTAACGTAAGTCTATCGTTTTTTAAATATTTTAATTAGTCGCAATTGAGTGTTTTAATATTTTTAATTTTTCGATGCATATTTTAAATTCAGATAATTTTAAACTTTTCTAGTATTCCCGTTGAGTTTGACTTACTTATTGTCTACAGTGTTTATAAAGTGATCTTGCTAGGTATATGTTTTGCACATAATTTTTGCCTCATTTAATAACTTTTTACTTATATCTTATGAAATGAAAATTTAACTTACGTGGTAAAAATGTACCCATTTTTGCTCTTTCATTGCTGTTTTCTCTACTATACAGCTTGAAACAAGGCACTAAATCAAAATCATTATGATGCTCCCATGTTTGTTCAAAGTAATCAGAATCAGTTTTATTATCTAACCTACATAAAAGAGGGGTAAATTACAAAATTATAATATTATCAAAATACTTCGAATTAAAAAGTGAATTTAAAAATATAAATAATACTAAGATTGAAACATTATTCTGATGTTTGAAAAGATTGATGAAGGTATATAGGGATCTTAAACTCGAATCTAGTGGTGTACTAGTGTTTTGATTATGAATATTTGGTAGTCTTATAGTACACGGATCGTTTGAGGTGTTAAACATTAAGGTGGTAACGGGATATCGTTTCATTTCTGGTGAAAATGCTAGAAAGTGCTGTCCCTGGTTAAGGCGGTGTGTCTTAAGATTAATAAAACAGATTTATAAGGGTGCATTTTTTTCTTCAGAAAGAAAATTAAGTTGACCTTTAAAAAAGAATATCATTTTCTTTTTTCACGAGGCCGTAATTTCACTATAAAGGCTCATTTGATTATTATTAATAATCGAAAGTTATTACTCAGTCTTTGGGATATCAGACAACGACCCTTAATCTTCACATTAGTGTAGAGAATACCAGGCAAGTATGTGACCGGCGCAGTGAGTAAGCGTGATTTGATTTTTCCTGTTGTCCATTTTTTTTCCTGTTGTAGAAATGTGTGCGGTGTACCGCATACCTTATACTGTCGTTTAGAAGATAAAATCCAATATCCGATATTCCCTATACTTGCAATATTAATGCATCACGCTTAAGTGTAATTTAAGGTACAGTGCGCAACAAAAGAGAAACTAAATAAATAATGAACCACCCTGAAATACTTTTGAACTAATGATTAGATTTTCTCGTTTTAGGACTCTATCTTATTGGTTCGAGGGGATGACTTGAAATAAGCTTTTTAATTAGAACAAACAATATTTTAAGTAACGAAATTAGACACAGAGCGCGCTTTCTCTGAAGAAACTCTTTTTTCAACGGATTCGGATTTTTGACCACCAAAATATAGGAGGTAGCAGTAATCCAGGAAATATGATCCAAATTACATTGATTTTATACGCATATTATTTGTGTTAAATTGCTATTATTATTATTGCTATGAAATATGTACAATAATTTTATACCTTATTTTATCATATTCCTATTATTAATTCTATTACGATCTTAACTGTTGATTATTTTTATACATTGAACAAGCAATATATAATTTTATGAACAACTCCCCTCACTGCAATAATTATGTTTTTTTAAGGTAAAATTCCAATGAACAGAGCAAATTGCTTAAATTTGTTGTTTTGCTATCTTGCTTACGGCACTTCAATTTTCTAAACCAGGACGAAATGCAGCATACTGTTAAAGGCGTTAAGATGTCAATGTACTACTTTTCCCCGGGTTAGCATTATTTGAAATTATTTACACGTTACGACATATGTATAAATGTAATCAGCAAAGACATAAAAAATGATAAATAGAACTAAATGCAAATTATTTCGGAATATTTCAGCTAGGATATGCCATAATCAATCTACTAAAGAATCATCAATCTAACAAACACATAATCAATCTAATAAAGATAGATAGTTCTTGTTGCAAACAGTTTTAAATCAATTATCCTTATGCTTGTGATAAATGTAATTTTTATTTTATAAAATGTATTTCTTAAAGGTTGATGTTCTTTAAAGAAATTTTATAAGTCAGTACTAAACATTCAGTTTTTTCTTTCAAAAATATTTTTTTACTGTCCGAAACAAATCACTAAAGATATTGTTCGCAATAACATCTTTCTGTTCACCACACTTTAAAAAAAGCTTTTCTTTTTCAATGGAAGGCACTCAACTTTCCATTCTTTGCCATGGAAGGTGTCTGAAGTCTTTTGTCTTGCCTAGTGCGCACCTTGTGATATATGTCACGAGGGCGAGCAACATTACTCAGGCCACACTGCCACAGATACCCTTTTCAACCATGAGCGGGATTCGAATCTCCGGCCATTGGCTTCGCAGTCAACATTAAGAAAAGCGACTTTAATTACAAACATTCAGAGAGCAATACTTGCCAAAAATAAGGTATGAAACTCTCAGTTTCTATTTGACTATATTTTTCAAGTTCTCTGACTGTCATACTTGAATAGATGTGATATTTCGGCATCTATAAGAAAATTAAAAGAATAGTTAGTTTCTTTAGACATTCTCTCAGTTTTCTACAACCTTTAATATGAGATATTTTAATATTCGTTGTAGGCTTTTCACGAAATTCAAAAGGCTTAAATTGTGATAGGAAAATTAAGAAGCTGCATGCTATCTTGTAAACTTCTCATCAAAACATGTTTCACTTTGCCAAATCACTAAGATATCTAGCTTATTACTCGTTCTGTGAAAGTTCGAAAACAGTCTGGGAAGTTTGAAGGAGAAGAACGTCACAGAAACGTCATTGGATGTAGAGGGTTTACATTAGGGGGACACATTGCTTTCGTTTTTGACATAAAAATGTACTTAAAAATGATAATTATGCATGATAAAGTTTAAAAAAAGTCATACTAAAGTTAAGGCAATAAACAACTGTAATTAAGTCCGATGATACCACTTATGTACCACTGGTATCATAAGACCTCCACCGGTACCCTTCTAGGCATAAAATGTGACCGAAGAACCCAGACTGCCCTGGTCAGATTTGCTAGTGGCCATCTTAAGTGTTTTACTTTTGAGGGAGGCAGAAATATTTTCCCTACTTGCAAAATATTTTGTGTTCCAACAGCTTCGCTGGAACATGTTCTGGTTTGCCTATGACCTTCTAAAGGGGATCTTACGCCAGATCCTCTTTTTGTTGCGGATTTTCTTGCGGTCAGCGGCGTCATGGAGCCTATCTAGCATATGTCCGATGAGCACAGCTTTAAGAAATTTTACATTGCTTAAAATCATACGGATCTCGAAAGAACAGTCAGCATAAAGAGGTGTTGCAAAACACTTTTTGTCGTTTGGTGAAAAGTAATTTCGAATATTAACAATCATTGGTGTCCCATTCAGAAGACAAATGATTTCCAAGTTGCTACGAGCAGGTGCTACGACAGTAGATATAAGCGATACTATAACATTCTTGGTTATAGTAAAAATCCTGTAACAACTGCCAGAAAGTTCCAAGCTAGAGAAGGGAGCATTCTGGTATAGGAAATGTTTACGTGGTATTCTCTGGACGCACTCATAATTGTGGAAGGATCGATGGATCAACACTAGAATTTCCGAAATGTACGTGTGTGGCTCGCATAACACCAAGATAAATTTATCGTTCTTCCCTAACCACCATACTCCTCAGACTTAAACCAAATCGAGAATCTGTGGGACCACCTAGAACGGGCTGTTCACTGCGTAATTTAGCGTAGCTGACCAAAACACTGGAGTCGGCATGGCTCAGCATCCTAGTAAATGTCCTGCTCAATTGTAGTCCACTCTCAGTAGTCCACTCTGAGAAGATGGTTATTCTAATTCCTTATGGGTGGTCACATTAATGTGATTATATGGACTTTAGAAATGTGTCTAAGGATCAAAATATAAAATATGGTTTCCATCTTTACTTTTGTTTCTTCATATATTTTTTTAAAAACCATGTTTCCTATTCAGTCATTTTAAAGGGAACTTACACACTAATGAGTATGACAGAAATTAGATTTAATAATTCATATCTTTCCAAGGAAACTATAGAAAATGCTTCAGTGAAAAGAGAAACTATGGAAAATACTCAGGAAAAATAATTAAGGTTTTAACCAACCAGAAACTGAGACATGTCTTCCTGTCTGCAATAATGAGGCATATCTAAACAGAACTGCTGAATATCTGCTGGCTTTTCACAGTTGTCGGGATTTTCATTACAATATGTGCTTCGGCGAATTCTATAATAAAAGAAATCAGAAATCATCATTTACAAATCTGAAAGCAACTAAAATTAGTGTTATGCATTATTAATATCACAGACAATATTTGTCTTAAATACTAGTACCACACAGCAGTACAGTATATATATAAAACAAACTATGGAATTTTGCTGCTTACCCTTCAATTTATAAGTGTTAGAAATGTAAGCAGAGAAGATTTTATTCGGATATTAAGAAAATAAAAAGAAAATGAAAAGACTGTAGTTTTTATGCATAAAATCTTATTAGTTCTAACCTATTTATCATGTCACCTCGAATTGAATTCGGGTTCGTTGTAATAAGCTTAAAATAATTCATAGGAAGCAATACCTCACTTGTCCAGATGGCAATGTGAAACAGTAACGATTGTCCCTGTTGACTAATCTTTGAGCTGATTGGATTCAGTTTGAAAAAAATTGGGAAATATTGGCAAAAATTGGGAATTTTTGCCATTTGTCTGTACAGCAGAAGCATATAGGCTTCTGCTAATTAACCCTTCACACCATACTGTAGGTATAATGAGTATATAGGTCCGTAAAATAGAAGTATCACCATACTTACGGATTCAAATTGCAGAACGTTAGGGCAGGTACTACAAATTTTGGTGTTTCATTGATATCGATGTTTACAACTGTCGGATGACTATAAAATCGCACCATAAATTCAGAGACTTGATAGGAAAAACCTGTAACGCACAGTATAAAGCCTATACATTTTAGTACAGCAATTAGATTTTTTCCTCCTTCCCTTACTTTGTTGTTTCTCCTTGCTATCTCAATCTCTTTGGACATCATTGTAAAACTCTGAAATAATGAAATGAGCATTAAAATGTTGCTTAAAAGAAACAATTTAATAAAGCTGAAATGCTTGTAATCAGTGAAATGATCAGCAGTTCCTAAGAATAGCAATTAAATAGTTGAATCAGAATACTAATCAAATTATTAGATGAATCCGTAACATTAATGCACAATGTGCAAAAAAACGGACCAGTCTGGAAAACTTTTGATCCAGTTATCGGATCTTCACGTTCTAGGACTCAATCTTATTAGCTCGAGGGGAAGACCTCGATTATGTTAATTAATAAGTGCAAATAATAAATTAAATTACGAAATCAGAGACTAAAACGCACTTTCTCAGAATATACACACCTTTTTTTCAGCTGATTTGTATTTTTGACCCCCAAAATATAGGTAGTAGCCGTAATCTGGGAAATATGGTTATGATGACTTGCTCAGGAGAACTGTCCAAGGTTTTGACCCCTTAATATTAATTTTACTTTTTGCGCGTTTCAGCTATATCTTAATAACTTTTTAAGCGAATTGGAAAATTTCTGCTCCCAATTATAAAATTCGTTTGCTCAAAAATAATTCCATTCAAAAAATTACCTTTATTAAATATTTCGTATTTTTAATTATTTTATTTAATGATGGTCGAAAAAATTTGAAATTGCAAGGTGTACAATCTTTTTGCATCATTTTAAAGAATATAATTTTATATTGCAAAATAAATTGAGCAAAATCGATCAAATAGTTTCTGAGAAATTAATTTTTAAATATTTGAAATTCAATCAATTTTGCCATGTAAATTTATATTCATTAAAATGATGTAAAGAAACTTTTGTACGTTTGAATTCAAAAAGTTTTCTACCATTATTAAATAAAATAATAAAAAATAACAAAAAAAAAATTGAAAAATATTTCTCGCGTGGATTTATCTTTAGATAAACGAAACTTAGAAGTTCTTGACATCTGACAAAATACGCAAAAAGTAAAATCAATATTAATGTGTTCCAAACCTTGGTGCGCTCTTTTGACCAAACTTTATGGACTCAGATTGCGGCTACTATATTTTGAGAGCCAGAAATCCAAATCCATCGAAAATAAAGTATCTTTATTTAGAGAAAGTTCGTTTTTGAGTCTGATTTCGTAACTTAAAACACCTTTTTCACTTATAAATAACAAGCATATTTGAGATCAACTCTTTGAGGCATTAGGATGGAGTCCTAGAACGTGAAGATCCGATCATTAGATCAAAAGTTATTCAGGGTGGCCCGTTTTATAATTCACTGCGCATTACAAATACGATGATATCACAACCATTAATCATTTCCTGAAATTTACAAATAAGTTTTATCGAGTTTAGGTTGGATTAGGTAACCCGGATTAACCCGGGAAAATTTCAGACGGAGTAGAATTCTGAATGTTTTAGTTACAGACTTCACAGCTCTATCTGAAAGACATATGCATACACAATTAATAAAGTTAAATGTTTCCATTGGCCAAGATAGCCTGATTGGGAGGGCGCTGGACTCACAAGTTCGAATCCAGCTAGTTAAAGTGTATTAAATGAATACTGGTGCACGTTAAATCATTCGTGTCACGTAGCCTATGGCAAATTTCACCTCTGGGGGTACTGAATTGAAGATTGATCATTCTCTGGTTGACGTTTAAACTACGATATATGGATGAATGAATGGTTTTATAAATGGGTCCACCCTATAAACGGGTATGACGTATGCATGTGACAGAATTCGAATTCTTGGGTAGATGACGCCACTGAAAAACAAAAACCATCGCAACCCTAGCTTTCTTTTCTCCGACAATAACAACAAATGTTTCCATTTTCTTATTTATCGCCCTTGACTACGGCTTTACCTAATTAGATTGTGCATAACGTTGTTTAGAAGTTTATCTCATGTAAAAATAAATAAACCGTCTTCACACAGTAGCGTTTTGCATGATGCTGTTGCTCAAGACCTTATCATGAAAGTTTAAATTTATCAGAGTTGAGCAATTTTCTACGGTACTTATAATTTTCGGTTTTACGGCCCTATGGAAACATGCTTTTAAAACACAACTATTAACACGAGCAACGTGTTTTATTAAGATTGAAACACAAATTCAGTGACAGAGCTCCAAGCCACATGCCATTCACTTTGAGAACTGAGTTAATAATTTTAGCCATTACGAAATAAATCTACAGTTTTATTTGGTAATGGATAATGCGAAACCTATGCGAAAAGATTTTCTAAACATCTATCCTCTACGAACAAGTTAAAATTTTGAATGAATTTTCGGAAAGGGGCTGAAATTGGATTTTGTAATCGATGTAGAATTCTAAGAAACCTAGCACATACGGTATTGGAACTATAAATGATTCAACATAGCGTTATAAGTAAGAAACATAAATAATAAGTAAACATACAAAAAAAGAAGAGACTTAAACAGTTAAATACAAATATTTATGAGCAAGGTATCAAACTACAATGGAATTTCCATAGTTTTCAATGTTTTTATCGTATTTTTATAGAAAAAAAAAACTTGATTAGCATAAGTACTTAAACAAAATTTTTTGCACTGGTGAACTTTAAATTTGAAATCAATAAATAAACACGCACGTATTATTTGCATTACGTGACAACATATTTTGTGATGTTTTTAAATTAAAGTAATAAATTTAAAACTAAAACGCGGAATACAATTATTTGCACCGCGGTAAAACACATTCTGTCAAACTCAAAAATATATAAATGAATAAATACTTAAATTTTAGTAATTGTGCACTTGCATTTTAAGAAGAAGAAGATTACAGATACCCACACGTGTGACTTATCAAACACAGCTTCGAAAAACAAATATTTTATCGCTTGGTCTGCAGATAAGTTGTAGAATTTTTTCATGGTATTGCAGATCAATAGTGATGTTTTTGCGACTGGAGTTAACAATAGAAATGGAAATACGATAAAACATAGTTGGAAGTTTTTTTATGGGAAAAATAAAAATCTTCTTATACGGCATAACTTTTTAAGTTGGCATGCTTAAATTTTTTAATGTGTAAACTATAAAATTGATATGCAAAATCAAATATTTATTGATCGCATATTGTGTTATATTTAATGAAATTTAAATGAGATATCAACATTAACTATCTTAAAGATTAAGAAGGAATGTATGCATAATACTAATTGAGTAAAAATCTTTTTTTTATACTGAAGTTATGAAATTCCTGTTCAAAAAATTCAAATTTTGCTTAAAATTACCTGAAGCTATTTCCTAGATTCCAGAAAATTTTGCCCCCATTTTTATTTTATGAATTTTTCTATAAATTGAGAAAATAAAATCGGCAATGTCAGATAAGTTTTTAATGAGAAAAAAAGTAAATTTTTAATTACCAAATTTATTTTAATGGGATGTAAAGCATTGTTATTTTAGGGTACAAAATTGTGAATCGAAACTGTAGTGGTTGAATATTAAATAAGTAAAAATAAATAAACAACAAGCCAAAACTGATTTTAATTTATAACTGGTATTTTATTTTTCTGATTTTAATCTTACTTTATAAAAATTGTTGAGCAAAAGCTGATGGATTTAATCTAAAAAATAGTGGTAGTTATTACGACATACGAACTTAGAACAGATTCGAGGAAAAGACAATGATCTGAGAAAAAAACTTAATTAATTTTGAATATCAAAATTATTCAGAGCTATGGTTTTGCGTTATATTACATTAAGAATTTACGCCCAACAACGCATAGCAACGAAAATATAAACAGGCTAAAATGTAAAACTTATTAAACGTGAATCTTTGTAATAGGATTATAATATAAAGAATATGAAATAAAATATTTTAGAAAATTACCTCTGTTAAAAGGATGTTCTTCTTTACTTTTGTCTCCGTTTCTTCTACGTTAATGTTTCCAAAATTCAAAACATTCTACTCTGGCAAACACATTTTCTCACTGCTCAAAATAATTTTTACAAAAGTGATACATTGTAAGCCATTTAATCAACATATTATTCCAAAAACTATATTATTACTTCGATAAAAAGAAAAAGAAAATATTGAAATCTAGATGAAAAAACATTGGAAGAGGCAACAAAATCCATTAGTTGAATTAACTGAAAACGAACATGTTCGTATATGTTGAAATTTTCATCAGCAATCATGATATAGAATTCTGTCCCAAAGGAAAAATAAAGTTGAAAAAGTATTATTCGATCATCGTTCGTTAACCTTTAATGACATCAAAAGTATTCATTAATATAAGATTTCAAAAACTACGAGTAAATATGAGAGCACGAAACTTCTCGTGACCTGCCTACGCATTAAAAATTTAATTACACATGGGAGTGGCCTTAGGCGGTAATCACACCATTAGTTTACCGCTTAATATTATCCACACGCTGTTTTATGTATTGTAAATGTTCTGACATATTTTCAGTTTGCATGAAGTTCAGGGCTTATCATATGATGTTTTGTTAACAATGACCTCTTAAGACAATATGCGTCTTATTTTTTGACAAATTAGCTTCGCGAAAACTAATTCACAATTGTATGAGATTTTTGGCTTAAGTGAGTGTTCAGAAACGGTTAATGAACTTATTAATTTATGCTCGAAAATTGACGTTTTGGTAACTATAACACAATCACGTAATCCATTTCGCTTGAAAATTGCACATTCTAGAGCAAAAAAATAAAACTTATTTATTCATTTTCGTATTTTAAATTCTTGGTAACTAATATATATTCGGGCAAGACTTCGGGCGTAAAAAAATGAATATTTTTAAAATAAAAAGAAAATTACAAGTTTTACTTCCCTTTTTAATTTATTTTCGAATATTTAACTTCTCGGTGACAGATTAGCAACCATGTAAGAAACTGGGCTTAAGAAGAAAATAATCTTAAGATCAGACAAGAAAAATTCTATTTTATTTTATTTATTTATTGTGCCATTTTATTTTTGCATTTATTATCCCATATTAATTTCATACAATTTAATAATACATTCATAGTCATAATTTCTTTTAAAATTCTCTCTAGTGATTACCACTTCTCCCCACTTCTCTGGTACGTAGAGCGTGGTAGGACGAAGGCGTCCGCTCTCCTGACTCAAATGTTGGGATCAGAATTTGGCTACAACTCCTATTTTGAGGGTTAGGAATCCAAATCCGCCCCAAAAAAACTATGCTTATGCAGAGAAAAGGTACGTTGTGTCTTATTTCGTAACTTGAAATATCGCCTGCATTAACTAATAAGCATATTTGAGGTCACCCTCTCCATCCAATAAAACTTATTCTTAGCACATGAAAATCCAAACATCTTATCAAAAGTTATTCCGCATGTGTTTTTTTTTTTTTTTAAATTTTATTTTGCGATCTGCTCACAGTTACTAAGAACATAAAAGTTTTTACACCTTGCATGTGAATGTCCACTTGGATCGATCACACTAAAGTAGAATCTGACACTAATCCACTGTAAAGCCAGCACGCAAATTTTTGATGTTGTTAGCCCAGGAAAATGACTTACTGTTACTTATTCACCTAAATTTTGTTTTCAGATGGAAATGCTATAAATATTAATATTTTCAAATGAAAATGCTATATTTTTTCAATAAAATTTATTGGACAAAAATGCTTAACTGTAACTTAAGAAAGTTAGTTTTTTGGCACAGGCCTAGAAAACCTGAATCCAGTTTACATCAGATAGTAGGGCTTATTAGACTGTTCAGAAAGTTACCTGAAAAGCATATTCAATATGAAAAATATGATCCCAATAGTTAAGACAAGAAGAGCGGTCAAAAGTTTGAACTGCTCTATGTCAATTTTTTGTTTATTACGCAATTTTGAACACATATTTTTGAGTTCCCATTTCTCATGAACTATTCGACCTATTCTCTTTGATTTTTTTTTCTCTTTTCTTCAGTTAAAATTACGTTGATTTTATTGGAGCAAACATTTGTATATTTCAATTCAATTTTCTTCAACCATTGGTAAATAAAGATACAAGAAATAATAATAAGTTGAGAAAATAATTTTGTGCTTTTATTTTTACATTTGTCTGGTAAAAGTTCTTAATTTGCTTCTTATTCTGTAAGCATGGCCAAATATGCAAAAATTGCTGCTGCTACCCTATAGTTTGAGGATAAAAAATCGATAAAAAATCTGTTTAACGAGAGAAAGTATATTTTTGTGGGTCTGATATCGTAACTTAATTGTCTTCTGCACAAATTAATGAGCATACCTTATATTGCGTGCTCGAATTATTAAGATTTCTCAATCAAAGAAAATCTGATCAGGAGATCAAAAGTTAAGAAGGTAGTCTTTTTTTGTTTTTTTGAGCACTATACAAATGATTTAAGGAAACTCTCTTAAATATTTGCCACAGTGACTAAAAAATTTCCTGAATTACATTATATCATAGATAATAATAAATTAAAAAAGCATATGTTTAGGTCTATTCCCTTGCTTATTTAATATAGTATAGAAATCAGACTCGAACTTGAGTATATTTGAGTAATTAACTTAAAATTCAAATTACAACGTTACTTTTAAAAGCACTTTCTAGATTTTTCAGAACAGATCTATGACACCTGCATCTTATTTAAAGCATTTAAAAATCAAATTTCTCTTTGTCTCCAAACCTTTCCTGAACGAAATAAAAGTTCTCAAAGCTTCTAATTATAATTTTGAACTTTAACAAATATTATTATAAATATTTTTATAAATATTAAACCAATAAATTCACTTGAACAGCATTCAGATTTTCAAAAAATTTAAATTTTTTTCAAAACACAATAATCTTATCTATAATTGTATTATCTTAACAATTAATGATATTAAAAAAAAGAATATCGATATTAATACTTATATTACAAAAATAACAGTTAAGGCTGTTTAATTATATAGATTCACTATGTTTAAGACATATTATTTAAGTATTTATAATATTTTATGGTAAATATTTTACTTTAACAAATAATTCTTGATGTTTTAAAGAAAAAAATTTAATTTCATCAATTGGATAAAGTAAAACAATTAAACTTCGAGTTATATAAAATAAAATAAAAATATATTCTATTTGAATTGATACAAAGATATTCAATTTGATTTACTAATTTTATATTTTATTAATGAGTAATAATATTAATAACAAATCATTAAAAAAGAAAGTACTTGCCATAACTATCAGTTTATTGAAATAGACACATTATTCTTTTATAAAAAAAAACAAAGAAATTCAAATTTTCATTACAGACATTTTTTAAAAACTGAAAGAGCGAAATTCCACATGAGCAATTTAAAATATAACGGGGCAATTAACATCCTGTTTCCCCATTTCGGAACACGAGTAATATTATACTGCGTTGTATTATTATTGTTGAGTTTGCTAGCTTGATGTGATTCATGCAATAAAACGAAAAATATTACTAGTATCCATAAATTTCGCAATGAAGGTCATTTTATGCCGCGGTGGCTCAGGGGAAAGAGTTCGCCTTCCGATGAGGTAAACTGGGTTTAAATTCCTTCGATGGGTGGTCGTTACGAATTCAAAATCTGGCTTGCATTGACCACAGTGCTGATGTGAAATATCCTCATTATTAGCCAGCAAGGGTTAGAGTACCCTTGCGGTCAGGCTAACCATGGGAGTTTTTCGTGGTTTTTGCTATCGATGCAACACAAATGCGTGTTAGTAAATCAGAAAGTCTTCCCCGAAGGCAAATTTCTTACAATACTTGATCCAGGAGTTCCCTTGCCTTCTGAATTGGGTTTAATATTACAAGGCTACGTAGTTGAACATTAGTAGTCGTAAACCCGAAAGTTGCGTCGGCTGTTCAGCGACGGTTCTAAAATAAGATAAAATGGAGGTCAGTTCATTGCGAAATTAAAGGTAGAAAGCAATGTAATTTTTAGCAAAGGAATCCTTAGCACGTATTTATAAAACAATAATATCGCAAGAAACAATGTATGAAAACCAGCATATATTTGAGAGATAATTTAATATTCTAAGTAATTCTCGGAGAAAATATAAAAACTGTCTTATATCATATACAAAGTAATATTTTGTAAATGAGCACCCTTAAATGAATCTGAGAGTATATTGAATTCTTAATTAAAGTACGTTCTCACCATACTACTGCACTATGCGCAAAATAAAAAAAAAGGAACAAACTTAATGACTTTTGATCTAATGATTGAACTTCACGTTCTGAGGTTCATTCTTAAAGATTCAAAGGGGTAACTTCAAATATGCTGATTAGTACAAGCAGAATGTATTTTAACTTACGAAATCAGGCACAAAAACGTACTTTCTCGGAATACCTTTCTATCGACGGATTCGAATTTTTGACTCCCAAAATATAGGCGGTAGCCGCACTCTGAGAAATATGGTCAGGAGAGGGGTCCAATGTTTAGACCCCTTAATGTTAATTTTTCTTTCTTGCCTATTTTGCAATTTCTCGATAAAATGTTTAAGCAAATTGAAAAAACTTTGCACACAATTATAAAATTCATTTATCTAAAGATAATTTCACGTAAAAAATAACTTTTAATAAACATTTATGTTTTTCATCAGTTTATTTAATATTAGTGGGAACAATTTTGAATTGTAATGCATATTATTTTTTATATCATTTTAAAAAAAGTAATTTTGCATGTCAAAATACAAAAATTAAATGAAATCAATCGAATAATTCCTGAGAAATTGAATTTAAAACAAAAAGAATTTTTTGAAATTCAATTTTCTTATCATTAGATTAAAAGTTATTCAGGGTGGTACGTTTTTTAATTTGCTCACAGTACAATAAAAACATTAAGAAGAGGGGGAACTTATTAACATAAAAAGGGAACAAATTGCAATGGATATCTTGAGAATAGGTACTTTGGGGTTATCAAAGTATTGAGATTTTACATTTTATGGGTACTCTAGCATGTCTGCTGAGAAATTTTATCAGCGCTTACGTCAAGATAGTGCTATTGCAAATAAGCTGCAAGAGAAACACTGGATTTAATCGAAAAAACTTTATACTTATCGACTTTGCGTCATAAAACCAAATATTATACTTTTCAAGAAAGATTTTTCCAAGTAGTAGTGAAAGGGGAGTGAAAGGAAGAGTCCTGTTACATAATAAAAACTGGTAGCAAATTTGTATTAAAAGCTAGCAAAATCTTTGAGTCTTATCGCTCTTATCCATCACTTCCTCCTCAATATGGTTTTTTCCTCTTCACAGTTCATAAGTAGTCTGCTCTCAAAGATCACCTCTTCTTCCACACTTCTTTTTCCTCTTCACGGTTCATAAGTAGTCAGCTCTCAACCATCACCTCTTCTTCCACACTTCCTTTTCCTCTTCACAGTTCATAAGTAGTCTGCTCTCATCCATCACCTCTTCTTCCACACTTCTTTTTCCTCTTCACGGTTCATAAGTAGTCAGCTCTCAACCATCACCTCTTCTTCCACACTTCCTTTTCCTCTTCACAGTTCATAAGTAGTCTGCTCTCATCCATCACCTCTTCTTCCACACTTCTTTTTCCTCTTCACGGTTCATAAGTAGTCAGCTCTCAACCATCACCTCTTCTTCCACACTTCCTTTTCCTCTTCACAGTTCATAAGTAGTCAGCTCTCAACCATCACCTCTTCTTCCACACTTCCTTTTCCTCTTCACAGTTCATAAGTAGTCTGCTCTCAAAGATCACCTCTTCTTCCACACTTCTTTTTCCTCTTCACGGTTCATAAGTAGTCAGCTCTCAACCATCACCTCTTCTTCCACACTTCCTTTTCCTCTTCACAGTTCATAAGTAGTCTGCTCTCAAAGATCACCTCTTCTTCCACACTTCTTTTTCCTCTTCACGGTTCATAAGTAGTCAGCTCTCAACCATCACCTCTTCTTCCACACTTCCTTTTCCTCTTCACAGTTCATAAGTAGTCTGCTCTCAAAGATCACCTCTTCTTCCACACTTCTTTTTCCTCTTCACGGTTCATAAGTAGTCAGCTCTCAACCATCACCTCTTCTTCCACACTTCCTTTTCCTCTTCACAGTTCATAAGTAGTCTGCTCTCAAAGATCACCTCTTCTTCCACACTTCTTTTTCCTCTTCACGGTTCATAAGTAGTCAGCTCTCAACCATCACCTCTTCTTCCACACTTCCTTTTCCTCTTCACGGTTCATAAGTAGTCAGCTCTCAACCATCACCTCTTCTTCCACACTTCCTTTTCCTCTTCACAGTTCATAAGTAGTCTGCTCTCAAAGATCACCTCTTCTTCCACACTTCTTTTTCCTCTTCACGGTTCATAAGTAGTCAGCTCTCAACCATCACCTCTTCTTCCACACTTCCTTTTCCTCTTCACGGTTCATAAGTAGTCAGCTCTCAACCATCACCTCTTCTTCCACACTTCCTTTTCCTCTTCACAGTTCATAAGTAGTCTGCTCTCAACCATCACCTCTTCTTCCACACTTCCTTTTCCTCTTCACAGTTCATAAGTAGTCTGCTCTCAAAGATCACCTCTTCTTCCACACTTCTTTTTCCTCTTCACGGTTCATAAGTAGTCAGCTCTCAACCATCACCTCTTCTTCCACACTTCCTTTTCCTCTTCACAGTTCATAAGTAGTCTGCTCTCAAAGATCACCTCTTCTTCCACACTTCTTTTTCCTCTTCACGGTTCATAAGTAGTCAGCTCTCAACCATCACCTCTTCTTCCACACTTCCTTTTCCTCTTCACAGTTCATAAGTAGTCTGCTCTCAAAGATCACCTCTTCTTCCACACTTCTTTTTCCTCTTCACGGTTCATAAGTAGTCAGCTCTCAACCATCACCTCTTCTTCCACACTTCCTTTTCCTCTTCACAGTTCATAAGTAGTCTGCTCTCAAAGATCACCTCTTCTTCCACACTTCTTTTTCCTCTTCACGGTTCATAAGTAGTCAGCTCTCAACCATCACCTCTTCTTCCACACTTCCTTTTCCTCTTCACAGTTCATAAGTAGTCTGCTCTCAAAGATCACCTCTTCTTCCACACTTCTTTTTCCTCTTCACGGTTCATAAGTAGTCAGCTCTCAACCATCACCTCTTCTTCCACACTTCCTTTTCCTCTTCACAGTTCATAAGTAGTCTGCTCTCAAAGATCACCTCTTCTTCCACACTTCTTTTTCCTCTTCACGGTTCATAAGTAGTCAGCTCTCAACCATCACCTCTTCTTCCACACTTCCTTTTCCTCTTCACGGTTCATAAGTAGTCAGCTCTCAAAGATCACCTCTTCTTCCACACTTCTTTTTCCTCTTCACGGTTCATAAGTAGTCAGCTCTCAACCATCACCTCTTCTTCCACACTTCCTTTTCCTCTTCACAGTTCATAAGTAGTCTGCTCTCAAAGATCACCTCTTCTTCCACACTTCTTTTTCCTCTTCACGGTTCATAAGTAGTCAGCTCTCAACCATCACCTCTTCTTCCACACTTCCTTTTCCTCTTCACAGTTCATAAGTAGTCTGCTCTCAAAGATCACCTCTTCTTCCACACTTCTTTTTCCTCTTCACGGTTCATAAGTAGTCAGCTCTCAACCATCACCTCTTCTTCCACACTTCCTTTTCCTCTTCACGGTTCATAAGTAGTCAGCTCTCAACCATCACCTCTTCTTCCACACTTCCTTTTCCTCTTCACAGTTCATAAGTAGTCTGCTCTCAAAGATCACCTCTTCTTCCACACTTCTTTTTCCTCTTCACGGTTCATAAGTAGTCAGCTCTCAACCATCACCTCTTCTTCCACACTTCCTTTTCCTCTTCACAGTTCATAAGTAGTCTGCTCTCAAAGATCACCTCTTCTTCCACACTTCTTTTTCCTCTTCACGGTTCATAAGTAGTCAGCTCTCAACCATCACCTCTTCTTCCACACTTCCTTTTCCTCTTCACAGTTCATAAGTAGTCTGCTCTCAAAGATCACCTCTTCTTCCACACTTCTTTTTCCTCTTCACGGTTCATAAGTAGTCAGCTCTCAACCATCACCTCTTCTTCCACACTTCCTTTTCCTCTTCACGGTTCATAAGTAGTCAGCTCTCAAAGATCACCTCTTCTTCCACACTTCTTTTTCCTCTTCACGGTTCATAAGTAGTCAGCTCTCAACCATCACCTCTTCTTCCACACTTCCTTTTCCTCTTCACAGTTCATAAGTAGTCTGCTCTCAAAGATCACCTCTTCTTCCACACTTCTTTTTCCTCTTCACGGTTCATAAGTAGTCAGCTCTCAACCATCACCTCTTCTTCCACACTTCCTTTTCCTCTTCACAGTTCATAAGTAGTCTGCTCTCAAAGATCACCTCTTCTTCCACACTTCTTTTTCCTCTTCACGGTTCATAAGTAGTCAGCTCTCAACCATCACCTCTTCTTCCACACTTCCTTTTCCTCTTCACGGTTCATAAGTAGTCAGCTCTCAACCATCACCTCTTCTTCCACACTTCCTTTTCCTCTTCACAGTTCATAAGTAGTCTGCTCTCAAAGATCACCTCTTCTTCCACACTTCTTTTTCCTCTTCACGGTTCATAAGTAGTCAGCTCTCAACCATCACCTCTTCTTCCACACTTCCTTTTCCTCTTCACGGTTCATAAGTAGTCAGCTCTCAACCATCACCTCTTCTTCCACACTTCCTTTTCCTCTTCACGGTTCATAAGTAGTCAGCTCTCAACCATCACCTCTTCTTCCACACTTCTTTTTCCTCTTCACGGTTCATAAGTAGTCAGCTCTCAACCATCACCTCTTCTTCCACACTTCCTTTTCCTCTTCACGGTTCATAAGTAGTCAGCTCTCAACCATCACCTCTTCTTCCACACTTCCTTTTCCTCTTCACAGTTCATAAGTAGTCTGCTCTCAAAGATCACCTCTTCTTCCACACTTCTTTTTCCTCTTCACGGTTCATAAGTAGTCAGCTCTCAACCATCACCTCTTCTTCCACACTTCCTTTTCCTCTTCACGGTTCATAAGTAGTCAGCTCTCAACCATCACCTCTTCTTCCACACTTCCTTTTCCTCTTCACAGTTCATAAGTAGTCTGCTCTCAAAGATCACCTCTTCTTCCACACTTCTTTTTCCTCTTCACGGTTCATAAGTAGTCAGCTCTCAACCATCACCTCTTCTTCCACACTTCCTTTTCCTCTTCACAGTTCATAAGTAGTCTGCTCTCAAAGATCACCTCTTCTTCCACACTTCTTTTTCCTCTTCACGGTTCATAAGTAGTCAGCTCTCAACCATCACCTCTTCTTCCACACTTCCTTTTCCTCTTCACAGTTCATAAGTAGTCTGCTCTCAAAGATCACCTCTTCTTCCACACTTCTTTTTCCTCTTCACGGTTCATAAGTAGTCAGCTCTCAACCATCACCTCTTCTTCCACACTTCCTTTTCCTCTTCACAGTTCATAAGTAGTCTGCTCTCAAAGATCACCTCTTCTTCCACACTTCTTTTTCCTCTTCACGGTTCATAAGTAGTCAGCTCTCAACCATCACCTCTTCTTCCACACTTCCTTTTCCTCTTCACAGTTCATAAGTAGTCAGCTCTCAACCATCACCTCTTCTTCCACACTTCTTTTCCTCTTCACAGTTCATAAGTAGTCTGCTCTCAAAGATCACCTCTTCTTCCACACTTCTTTTTCCTCTTCACGGTTCATAAGTAGTCAGCTCTCAACCATCACCTCTTCTTCCACACTTCCTTTTCCTCTTCACAGTTCATAAGTAGTCTGCTCTCAAAGATCACCTCTTCTTCCACACTTCTTTTTCCTCTTCACGTTCATAAGTAGTCAGCTCTCAACCATCACCTCTTCTTCCACACTTCCTTTTCCTCTTCACAGTTCATAAGTAGTCTGCTCTCAAAGATCACCTCTTCTTCCACACTTCTTTTTCCTCTTCACGGTTCATAAGTAGTCAGCTCTCAACCATCACCTCTTCTTCCACACTTCCTTTTCCTCTTCACAGTTCATAAGTAGTCTGCTCTCAAAGATCACCTCTTCTTCCACACTTCTTTTTCCTCTTCACGGTTCATAAGTAGTCAGCTCTCAACCATCACCTCTTCTTCCACACTTCCTTTTCCTCTTCACAGGTTCATAAGTAGTCAGCTCTCAACCATCACCTGCTTCTTCCACACTTCCTTTTCCTCTTCACAGTTCATAAGTAGTCTGCTCTCAAAGATCACCTCTTCTTCCACACTTCTTTTTCCTCTTCACGGTTCATAAGTAGTCAGCTCTCAACCATCACCTCTTCTTCCACACTTCCTTTTCCTCTTCACAGTTCATAAGTAGTCTGCTCTCAAAGATCACCTCTTCTTCCACACTTCTTTTTCCTCTTCACGGTTCATAAGTAGTCAGCTCTCAACCATCACCTCTTCTTCCACACTTCCTTTTCCTCTTCACAGGTTCATAAGTAGTCAGCTCTCAACCATCACCTCTTCTTCCACACTTCTTTTCCTCTTCACAGTTCATAAGTAGTCAGCTCTCAACCATCACCTCTTCTTCCACACTTCCTTTTCCTCTTCACAGTTCATAAGTAGTCCTGCTCTCAAAGATCACCTCTTCTTCCACACTTCTTTTCCTCTTCACGGTTCATAAGTAGTCAGCTCTCAACCATCACCTCTTCTTCCACACTTCCTTTTCCTCTTCACAGTTCATAAGTAGTCTGCTCTCAACGATCACCTCTTCTTCCACACTTCTTTTTCCTCTTCACGGTTCATAAGTAGTCAGCTCTCAACCATCACCTCTTCTTCCACACTTCCTTTTCCTCTTCACAGTTCATAAGTAGTCTGCTCTCAAAGATCACCTCTTCTTCCACACTTCTTTTCCTCTTCACGGTTCATAAGTAGTCAGCTCTCAACCATCACCTCTTCTTCCACACTTCCTTTTCCTCTTCACAGTTCATAAGTAGTCTGCTCTCAAAGATCACCTCTTCTTCCACACTTCTTTTTCCTCTTCACGGTTCATAAGTAGTCAGCTCTCAACCAATCACCTCTTCTTCCACACTTCCTTTTCCTCTTCACTGTTCATAAGTAGTCAGCTCTCAACCATCACCTCTTCTTCCACACTTCCTTTTCCTCTTCACAGTTCATAAGTAGTCTGCTCTCAAAGATCACCTCTTCTTCCACACTTCTTTTTCCTCTTCACGGTTCATAAGT